>JAVQKI010096558.1:0-32149 GCA_036025975.1 Nematalosa erebi
ATGCATGTAAATGAACAGCCATTTCCTCCCTAGGCCAATATGAACATATTTTATGTATCTGCTCATTTCATTTTTCAGGAACATTTTTATCATTCTAGCCTTCTTGCCAATTAATTCCCAATCCATAATTAATCTGTTTTCCCCTCTTTTGTGCTTCCGCTTCAGTCTGTGGGAGTGCTTCTAACGAATTTCAATATTCTCCCTGCCCCAAGAAGAAGAGTATTTTTGGCGTGGACTTGGGTATTTTTAGTGTGAGAAATCATTTCAGCATGGAGCGAGCCACATTCCTGAAATCTCTGTTATTAGTCAGCTTGTCTGCCATTTCCCTTCTCTGCAGTGGCTGAAATTATTTAAATCGCAAATCAGATCCCGTGGTGCTGGCCTATACTCTACCACAGCAGAACGGCTAATTTGTGCAGGCATCATTCAGCTGGAAAAATATACAGGCTTTCGTGTCGAAGGCAACTGGAGCTGTTGGAGTGCAAAGCTGGCAAAGGCCAAGGAATGATCCTGCTCCTGCTGTCTGAGGACCTGTGCACTGCCTTTGCCCCCCACTGCAGATTATTTTGGCTCGATCCTGCTAATTAGACAACTGACTTGGGACAGATGATGCCCCTACGTGACACCTCTGACGAGGCAATATAAATAATCCGGGCCTTAGGAGAACAGGGAGCAGAATGAGCGATCAGACTCGACCAAAAACATTCCTTAACGTCAATTTCTAAGATGACTTAGGCGCATGCTCTGTCAGTGTTCACTGCATACATGCATGTATTATTTAACAAGATGTACTGTATGCGTGATGGTGTGTGTGTGTGTGTGTGTGTGAGTGTCTGTGTGTGTGTGTGTGTGTGTCTGTGTGTGTGTGTGTGTGTGTCTGTGTGTGGGTGTGTGTGTGCTTGTGCATGCATCCATATTTTGTTGTATTTCTTTTATCTGTTGTTGGCAGATGCCTCTCCATGTCTCGTGTGAAACTGAGTCAGAATGAGAATGTCTAGCAGTTCCATCATCGCCATCACTTCCCCTGCATATTGAAAAGATGTTCCAATGCCGAAGAAGGGCCACACAAAGGCAATATTCTCACATCTCTGGCAGAACACACTGAGGAAACGCTGCACATACTGTATATTCAGCTGAATGAAAAATCTCCACATAGGTTGCAAAACAATGCAATTACAATAAAATTTATATGAGGCCTTCCATCCATTATTTGGCCAAATATGTCCTAGAGAGTACATTTATTGTTTATACCTATTGTGCTTCTCTGGTGTGTGTGTGTTTTTCAAATCAAAACTCATCTAGATCTGTCACTGTGTCTTCTCTTCAGAATTGTGTGCATCAGTGCTTTTCCCATAAATCTGCCAAGATGTCAATAATGTTTGCTCTAATGGCCCAAATGAGAATTCATGTGTTAAGCAAATGTATGAGGATATGTGGCCTTATTTATAGAACTCAGAGCTCTGGGTCATAGCCGCTGGGTCGTGGCCTTTCCGGGTGCTCTGCACTCCAACTGATGACTGTCCAAGCATTAAGGAGCAGGACAGAGAGAGAGGAAATGTCTCCCGCTGCCGTCAAAATGCCTTGAAAATGTCCAAACAGGCTAGCTCTGGAATTCCCATAAGCAGGATGGAAAAACCTTGTCCTGTGTAAGTGGCTGAAGGCGAGCCTGTGGAACAGCTACCCCCTTGCCCTCAGTTGCTCCGCTCTGTGCCTGTCACACTCAATTAGCTCAGTGGAGTAATGAATACGCTGCTTTACATTTTTCATTAGGGACCGCAGATAGGGGAAATTTCTGTGAGCTGTCAGCCCCCAAGTGAATCATCATTTTATTACTACACAAAACCTCATAAAGGTGGATGTGCTGCTGCTGAAAATCTCAAAGAACACACAGGAGACACAGGAAGACAAAAAGGGGGTCCAAGTCCAAAGGTCACCTCAGGCCACTGCCAAATACAGTGTGTACACATGTCACACGCACACACACACACACACACACACACACAGAAAACAACTATTCATTGATGCATTAAATGAAACAGACTGGGAGTCGTTCTGTCAATTAGTCCCGCTTGCTTGAACGGCACTGTTTGCTCTGCTCAGAGAATGCTCAAGTTTGAGTCCTAGTGGGACCAAGACACCACCAGCAGTTATTTGTCCCCAAACAACCAAGGCCTTTACAACTCAAACAAAGATATTCTTGTACATTGGGATCTCCTCTCTCCTCTCTCCTGTTTCACTGTGATAATGTCTGCCTTCACTGTAACACCTAATTATGATTCAGCATTTGGAGACTATTTTTCACACTTATGCATGGTAGATGTCCAGGATTCAGAGAACACCTCACAGGACTGCATGAGAAACTAGCCTGACGGCCCAGTGGTGCTGTCAAATATGAGCCCATTGAATTTCAAAATGTTCCCAAATGTGAAACTGATGATTATTTAGGCTGAGCTGTGAAACATGAGCAATTTTGTGTGGCTCATGAATAGCCCTGCAAGTGAATGAATGAAATGGCAATTTTCAAACAATTTTTCAAGCATCTGTACAAAACCCTTTGGGTATCAATTATTCTTCAGTTGCACTTGTGTGCAAGGATGGGCTCTTTCTGTGCTGCTGTCCTCATAGGACAGATCAAGCTCATAGGAATCTGCTCTCATTGCTGTTGTATTTTTAGAGTTGTCATTGCCAGAGGTGGCGACGAGAAGAGAGACTGAATTTTGCTGTCTGCTGTCTCTCTCTCTCTTTGTCTGTCTCTCTCCCTCTGTCTCCTGTACAAACACTCTTTCCCTATGCATCTCCCACTCCACCCTTTTAGCTCCCCGCTGCATTCACCTCTCCTCCCTGTCATTTCTTCTCTTCACTCACTCCTCCGTCTGTCTTTCTAGTACACAAATACCCTCTCTCTATTTCGTGTCTCACTCTCTCTGCAAGAGTTATAATACAGCCAAGCGTTTCAATTAAGGAATAAGAAGCCACATTAGGCAAGAAACACTGAGGGTAATGGACTTTTGCTGTTGCCTGGAGAAATGGGCCAGTCCCCAGGGCCCTGCATGCTTCCATTATTAAACCACTACACAATTGTTGAGCCAAGATGTTTCTGCGGTGCATACTCCGATTGGAATTACCTGTGCAAGGGGGGAGAGTTAGTCAAAAGAAGGAACGCTCGAGCGAGCACCACACCCCTTGGTTCGGTAATTGCTGTCAGCAAGTGGGGGCTACTGGTGTATGCTGTACGAAAGAGCTTGTTTGGAGCTGTCAGTCAGGCCTGGTGTGTGTCTGTGTCATAGAATGGCTCAGAGCGCGTGTCTGTTGAGCAGCAGAGGGATGGAGGTCCGTTGCGCTTCCAGTCCGAGAGGGTTGCTTAGCAGACTTCTGAAGCCCTGTAAATGAAAGCCCCATAAGTCCCTGAGAGAGATGTTTAGAGTGATTTTAATTTGCAGCCAGTTGCATCACATCGCGATGTGGCTGCTTTGCTATGAGCCCAAAGGAGAGGTGTGCTATGAGCAAGAACGAGCACACACACATGCAAATACATACACACTCACACACACACACACACACACTCACACACACACAGAGACACGTGTGTGAATGAAGAGCGAGAGGCAATTGATCTGATTTTAATACGCCGCATGGCCAAAAGGCGAGCAACCAGCTTGCTTTATGTTAACATGACCCTCTGTGTAGACAGCTTGACATCTAGTTATGCAGACATTGGTGCCAAAACAATGCTCTCCTGGGCTGAACCTTGACAAAAGTGCATTTTGTATTCAGGTCACACTGGGGTATTGTAGCTGCCTTCCCTCTTTGTTCAGAGAAACTCCAGTGAGTCGGATGTGCCGGATTAGACTATGTCTCAATCACTCTCCAACTAGGCATGGGACCAATCGATCATGGATGTGGAGAAAACCACAATAGGTCACAGTAGCTCGAAAAACGAATTGCCAATACCCATCAGTTCTACTCTCTCCCGGCGGAAGACGTGCTTCTCTCCCCCAATCACCCTGTTCATTAGCCACTGAGAAACAGAAGGCAAGGCAGGCAGGAAGGAAGGAAGAGCGACTGGAGAGGAGGTGGTGTGTGTGTGTGTGTGTGTGTGTGTGTGTCTGTCTGCGTGTGTGCGTTTGTGTGTGTGTGTGCTGCGTGTGTATTTGTGTGTGTGTTTGTTTCTGTCTGTTTCTGAGAACAACACAACATTACACCTTCTAAATGCAGCTGTACCATCTGCTTTGTCTGCGGTGGGGGTTCTGTCAACACCCAGGGTGAACACAGGGGCATACATCTGGCTTCAAGTGGACCGGAGCAGGGAGCGCTGAGCCAGCCGCCCAAACTGACTTATGTGTGCTCTCTCCATTATTAACACATTCTATTAGCACGCCCCCACTCCCCCACATCGCAGGCAGCTATTCTTAATCATGCCAGCGGCATTTCACACCGCCAGCCACTGTGATGTCTTTTTTCTCCAGACGTGTAAACGGTTCGAATGGGTAGCAGTTTCATATGTGTGAGGGGAAGGGAGACAATTGTGAATTCCAATTAATGGGAAAGGAGTCGTTTTCAAATTGGGTGCAAGGGAGGTTTAATTAAGACCCAATGCTATCAATGGCTCGAGCATTATGCAATTTGTCAGTGTGAGCTGAAGAAAAGAGTGCCATTAAAAAGCGCTCCCTAAAGCAGGGTGAAATGGATGTGGCAAAAAACCCTCTCAATCAAAATGCCAAAGTAAGCCTGCCCTGCCCACATCTGAGTCTTACCACAGGACTGGACACTGCTGCTATTGGGCTTTACCATACACAGCACGTACTGTGTTCCAGGTACGAAACACACAATCAGTTGGATTGTAGTCTTGTGCTAATCTGTATAATGCTTGTGTAGATAAGCATGACAAACTCAATGACGCTGCATTATATTCCTCTAAAAATAACCCTCTCTATCTGAAACCACCCACCAGCTTTCCACGAGCTTCTCACTGAAATGATTCATCCCAGAATCTCATTGAGAAATGTAGAATGGTGCGGCTGGGCATAATTTTGGATGGGAGTCAAAAATGAATGAAGTTCGCTCATAGGTGCACTTTACTATTTAAATGACCAGAACATGGCCCACAATTTAAGGGCCGCTTTTTCAGGTTGAAAAGGGTAATCATTTTTTGGTCGTCAGCAAAAGATTTTCCTCATTAAAAGCTCTCTTTGAAGGAGGACGAGGCAGCTTGGCATGAAACCACTTTGGGAATTCTCTGTCAAAGTGGAGGACTAATTTAGTCTCTCCGCAAGCATGTTATAGCCACTGAAACTTTCATAATTCTGTCCTTGCGGGGGGACCTGACATTCAAAACAGTCCAATTAAGGCTCAAAAGTCTGACTAACCATTTTATCCCAAAAATCAACAAAAGGTGATTGAGTATGCAAAAATAATGATGAGATAGTTACCTCACCTATAAGAGTAACCTCACCTTTAAAGAGTCTTTCAAGACTGTGTTAATGTGGGAGACTGTCTTGTTTCCTCACTCTGTTGTGTTCTAGAGAAGCATGAGTGGGCTTTTAGAGTATCACACATATAGGAGGAGGATGCTGAGAGGGAGCAGGAGAGGAACATTAGCAAAGATGCTCCTCACCTAGCCAGGGTCACACTACACAAGAGACAGCATTTACTGCTTACATGTTCAAAATCCATATCTGCTGATTGAACATGGAGGGAGTATGTGTGTGTGTGTGTGTGTAGGGGTGTAGAACCCACAAAGGGCTCAAAATAGCGAGAGTGAAAGCCGTCGTCCGTACTTTCCATCAGCCCGCACTCCTTCTATACACACACACACACACACACACAACACCATGCACACACTCTCTCACACACACACACACACCATTGCTTTGCTTTGAGTGTGTCATGTGTGAGCACACAGCTGGGCTCATCTCCCACAATCCCTCTGCTGAGCCCGAGAGCACGTCTCCCCCCGCTGGAAGCTCACCGCCGTCGCCAGGCATCCCTGGGATCAAAGACCACCCCTGCGTGCTCCGCACACATTAATGGGCCACACACTGATAAAACCAGGCACACACAGCGCCCAGAGAAAGAAATGGAGACAGAGAGAAAGGGAGAGGGAGAGAGAAAGAAAGAGAGAGAGAGAGAGAGAGAGAGAGACTATCACCAATCTGGTTTGGTTTGAGGCAGTGATCTGAGACAGGATTGAACTTATCAATGATCCTCTATCTTCGTACGTGACAGTGTGCTGGCATCAAGGTGGCGGATTTGCTTTGTTAAAGTGAATGAATAGTTGCTTGTTGCAGTGGAATATTTGCTTATCTGCTATGAGGTGGCTGCATGCTCGGCATGGGTAATACTGAGCTGGTTTGATTACTGATATCAGAGCTCTTCTACAGACACATGGGAAATTGACGTGATTAAATCATGGCATTTCTAAAAGGCAGCTTATCCTTTGAAATCGCACAACTTTTGAGGCACACAGCCATTCCTGCCAAACAGCTTATCGACAAGCGGAGATGAATTACACCAGCCAGCGCCTGAAGCAGACTTTTTTCTTATCCCAGCTAGAGGCTACAGTTTTATTCCTTTGTACCATTTATACAGAAAAATTGAATTGTAATTTGAGATGCTAACCTGCATTTTTCGTTGCTTCAGTGATTGATTGCCTAATGTTTTCTTTGACATTGTGAAGTCAAGCTAACTTTCCTCCAAAGATACTTGCTGAAACACTAAAGCCTGTAGTTTCAATTAGGCTACACTCTGGCACAGTCTCAAAAGTGCATCTATTTACTGTTTGCACTACTGGGAATTTTGTTATTCAGTAGGTGAGGCTAGTTTTCTAACTTAAGTTACTTCACAGACGGAAAAAATAGCTGCCAGTTGCCTAAAAAGCATGCATCTGCAAATCAACAGCAGCCTAAATGCACAGTGTGACTTGATTTATTTGTAACAATTCTACACAATACAGATATACATTTTCTTTTTTTTCCTTTACAAAAATGCACTTACTGCTGAGAACAAAAACAAAGACCTACAATAAATACAAACAAGCAGTTGATTTCTCTTCAGTAGTGGAGGTCATCAATCTTTGTTACAGGCTTTCTACTGTTGTTTTAAACTCCTGCTTGTCACCACATCACAGAGGAACTCTTATCTTCTTTACACTACTGTAACAGTTGGCACGATACATTCCTTGATGTTGGGTGGAAACCTGACCCTGTATAGTACATTTTGGTATATCAAAATACGATAACTATAAAAAAATATCTGTTTTTAAGCCCTAAATCGGTTTTCTTTTCATCCATAATGTTCCATAAAACAGACCAATTCATATAATGTATAAATAAATAAATATCAATTTATGGGTTACAAATTGTCATAGAAAGTTTCTCTAATAATGTATAATTGAGGAGACACTGGGTTGGCTTCATGCTGTCTGATAGTAAGTCCACAGTGTGACTCATGTGGCGAGCTGTCCATAAGGCGACTCAACATCGGCAGCGTCAGCCACACTTAACGGCATGTCAGCTTCGAACAAGACTTCCTCTGTACATCAAGCATGCAAGGCGAAGCAGTCTGGCAGGACGCTCACAAGCCTAATTCGGAGCTTTTCTCTCCGCTGCACTCGATACTCGTCACGGTCCTGCCAGGGGACGGCTGGGGACCGTGTCAACGCGGGCTACGCATCCGAAGGTGTCAGGACCGGTGGAGTTGTGATGGCGCTGCTTAGAGACGCAGAGGTCGCCTGTTGCCACAGCGCTGGCCTCAACCTCTGTGCACCCATGCCGACAGCAGAGAATCGTGTGTGTGTTTGTTTGTGCGTGTGTCTGTGTTTCTCTCTGTGTATTTGTTTGTCTGTCTGAGTGTGTGTGTGTGTGTGTGTGTGTGTATTTCTATGCTTGTCTGAGTGTGTGTGTGTGTGTGATGGGCAGCCTGTCACCCGTGCCATGCCCTGGGCCTTATCTACGTCGGCACTCGTTCTTACTGCAGGTGGCTTGCCGCTCGATGCGCCATGTGCCCTCCTCGTAGGTGCAGTAACAGATGGTGCACTCGTCAATCTTCACCTCACGGCCCGCTGGAATCACCGCAGTGTCCGCATAGCAGTTGGGTCCTGGGAGACAAACAAAACACTAAAGTCCGAGGAAGATAACACAGAGAGACAAATATGATGCGCTAAAGTGGGCAACAGCAGTATCTGAGTTCAATGCCAGCACTACATCCATTCCCTAATAAAAAAAAAAAACAAACAGGATCGGTGGTAAAGCAATTTCAGTGTGCCAGAGAACATCAGTCTTGACAGATATTTTTAAACGCGGCGTGGACAGAGTGTCACAGTTTCTCGACACATGCTTGAGGACAACCTCCACCTCTCCGTGGCTTCTCTGGCTTCCCCGACCAACACACTCAGCATCTACTGCATTGGAGTCTAATCTCAGCTTCCGAGTCGCTCTCCTCTGCAAGGCTTGAGGAAAATGGGCTCCAGGCTCTGGATGCTTTCCAGCCTGCGAGCAGAGAGAGAGCCTTCCAGCCGGGGGTTCAAATCCCTCAAACACACGCACACACACACACACACACACACACACTCATACACTCACTCACTCACACTCACTCGTCTCGGCAGAACTAATGGCCGCTCCCCGAGGACGGCACCGAAAGCAGACAGGCAGAGGCTGTGCCTGAGAGTCGCGAGCAGAGAGAGAGAGAAAGAGAGAAAGAAAGAGGGAGAGGTATAGAGGAAAAGAGTCCTAGGGCTTTTCACAACTCATTTCTCCAGCTCTAGGCAGGGGCTAATGACAGGTTTGGTGGCTGTGGAAGGGTGCATGTGAAATGCTCATTTCTTCGGTGGAAGAGCCGAATTGGATTCATGCCATTAGGCTACTTATGGCCTGCAAATGTCTCCTGAGCACTCAGGGAGCCTAGTAGCACTCTCTCCAGGGCCACTCACCATGTGGCCTTATTGCAGATTCATTTCAGCGGGGTGGGTTTCGTGTCCATACGCATACATACAAAACACTTACCTTGCATTTATTTTTAATTCTCTTTGTGTGAGAAGTTTCTCTAGGCGGCCTAAATCATACATAAAAATGAAGTGCGCATGAAAGGCCTTTCCTCCAAGAATAGCGTAGCTGGCGGAACACTGGGGTGGTGTGGAACAGCTTCACACTCAAATGGCTCTCAATCAAAGGCAGCAAAGCATCTGGGAAATGCCAGCGATTACAATACTAACACTAATGACACATTATTAAATCTGATCACAGGAGCTTCCCTGACATTTGAGCAAAATGTCCCCCACTCATACAGGGGCGACCACGAGAAAGTGCACCATTCGACAAGCCCAGGGGGGCCAAGAAAAATTAATGAATGATGAGGAGAAAATTCATTGTCTATCTGGCCTCCCATTGCCTGTCCCCTATTGCAGTCACAAGTCATCAGTTCTCTGCCCCAGCATTGTTAATATGGGCTCATAGACAAAGGCTGCCCTTGGAGAGACAACTTGTAATATCCCTTGCTAGTTTCCCATTTATAATCTTGGGGCCAAACCACTCCAGACATATCCCATAAAGAGCGTCTATTTATTGTAATGTAAAAGTTTTACGGTGTTGTGAAACCTGGCGGAATACCTCAGAGATGCGGGCAAACTAGAGACATAAAAGACACCTTGCTCCCCTCCTGACCACTGGCTGCAGACAGGGGGAATCAAGGTTATCTCCTTTCATACACTGGGCACTTAGGGGGGGGGTAATAAAGCTTCCCTCCTCTTCTCAGCTGTGTAATCATTCAAGATGGCTGTCTGCACACCAAAGCAGCCCACTAAAGGGCACACAAGACAGCCTCTGTTTACGGCTCCTACATTTAAATAATGGCGGCGTGGACACCATCTAAAGCTGCTTCCAAATGCTGATGAATCTCGGTACGCCAGCGAGTCGGAGCAAGAGGACAGCGTTGTGGACGGGTAGGGCTGCACTCCTGCATTCAGCCACATCAATCAACATGAATATTTGGCTGATGCTGTCAAAGCGTCAGAAGCCTTGCATTTATAATGGTTTCAGTGAACACTTCGAGCCTCGCATGAATATCAAGTCACTGCAAGTAAACGCCTCTGTCACAGTTCATTCATCAAGCACATCTTTATCCCAGATTAGTTGTAAGTGCATCTGTCTCTGAGACTGGCATGTGTGCTTGTTTAGTGATACAGGGATGATATGGGAAAGGGGAACTGGGAGAATATGTAGATATGTTAAAGAGAGTCCCCACCGACACAGATTCCCCAATGCTAATGAGCACACAGAGCAGGGGAGAGAGAGAGAGTGAGAGAGAGAGAGAGAGAGAGAGAGAGAAAAAAGAGAGTCTGCTGTCTACTCTTAAGCCCTTTGTCAAGCTCCTTTATCCTCCTAAAAAAAATCAAAGCATTGCTACAAAGGTTACACGAAGGAGAATGTGATTGGGGCAGAAATCCCCCCTCTGTCCATTGCAGGATTCCTTGAGCCTCCAGAGGTTCCCTTGTAATTGTGATGGAGCAGGGAACAAGGGCCCGCATCCAGGAATCCCTAACCTCTCATTAGAGGAGCTAGACTCTTAAAGGGTGCAAAACAGCTGGTAATGGGCCCAGGTCTGAGAATGCAGTGAAATATTTTCTCCACTAGCCTGGTTATTCTTCAGCACACAACCCTTTTTGTGTGTGAATACTATGTGAGTTTGTTATTAGGGGACTGGGAGACATTTGGAGCAGTGATTTCTGTAAGGCATTAAATATTCATCCCCTTTCACGTCTATTAGCTAAGGAGGTGGGAGGGTGGCAGTGTTTGAATGTTTCTCCTGTGTAGCTGTCTGATCAGGTTACTCATTCGGCAGTGTTTAAAAGACAGCATCCTAGCACAGGCGCCGACGTGTGACACCGAAACGCTTGTTATGTAATCTGATAATTATTCATCACATTGCCGTTAATATTCTAAAAGTTACCACAGATTTTATCTATGCTGAACAGTCTGACCTTAGACGCCCAGAGGACTGAGAAAGAGAGAGAGAGAGAGAGGGAGGGAGGGAGGGAGGGAGAGAGGGAGGAAGAAACAGGGAGATGACAGTGGCAGGCAGGCAGAGAGGCAGGCAGTGGTTTGGGCTCTGCGCTGTGGTCGTCACCTAATTCATCTGCATTCATCTCTCCCTTCCATTATCAGAGAGAATCAAGTGCTCCGACAAAAGGGAAGAATACATCCATGCTAATACGCATCCGTCCTGGGTTGCTCTCCCAGCTCCTGGAGGAAGGCACTTTTAGGTACTCAAATTCTATTTTCCACCCTGATTTCGGCAGCCTCTCCTGAGCTGCCTTAAATATTTTTCCTCTTGTGCCCCCACAACCCCCAGCCCAAGACCCCCCCTCCCCATCTCCCTCCCCCTCCCCCAGCCTCCCAGTGGGAAAATGAATATTAGGCATCTCTTTCCCCTGCATCGGCGGGCTCCTCAGCTGACCTGCCATGATTTGAAGTGCTTCTGGCTCGGGCTTAGGCTGTTTATCACAACCTCCCCAGATTAGCCGCGACCCCCATGTCTGAGGCTTCTGAGGAAGGCTTGTTTTCCTGCGCGTTGCCAAGGCGATGGCCAGCCTGAGCTGGGGTCGAGGAGGCGAGCGGTAGAAAAAGAGAGAGAGAGAGAGAGAGAGAGAGAGAGAGGGAGAGGGACAGAGGAGAGGGAGGGAGGGAAAGAAAAGGAGCTTGACGGAGAGAGGCAAGATCATAAGCAGTACAGCTCTATTGTCCAAGCCCTTAGCCTGAACCTTGTGCGCTGTGATCTGAGCAAGGTGATCTTTGAATAAGTAGAAGGTGTGTGTGTGTGTGTGTGTGTGTGTGTGTGTGTGTGTGCGCACTTGCCGGAGAGAACAAGTGTTGCCAGTTCAACAGAAAAACGATCCCCGGGAAGTCAACCTCCGCCTAGTCTTGCCATTCACAGGCAAAAGCAGAGGCTGGAGCTGATCTGACAACACAAGCTTCTTCCCCTTTAGAGCAGAGGCAGATTTTTAAGTGGGGCATTAAATAACCCGTCTACTCCATGCAGAACTTATACTCATTGACAGCTCCAAGGCAGACCCTGAAAAGTGTGATGAATGTGTGTGTGCATGTGAGTGTGTGTGTGTGTGTGTGTGAGTGTGTGTGTGTTGGCATGTGTGTGTATGTAGGGTAGCGGAGTTGTGTGCTTAAAGTGAATATGAAACTCCTCCCCCCCCCCACCTTCTCCCTGCCATTCCCACACAGATGTTCTTTGATATTCATGAACAACTGCCTGTGGTGGATGCTAGCAATAGCACTCACTTTCATCTCGCCCCGTGGCACTTCCTCAAGTGTCTCTCTGCATACACCGCCAGCAACACGTCCCAGCTAGCGTGCCGCAGCCCGCCGCACCGCGCCCCGGCATAATGCTCCATTCACAGCCTCTGAATGGGCTCGAGACGCCTCTCTCCCTCTTTCTTTCTTTAACCCGCTCTCTCTCTCTTTACCGCCACCCCCTGTCTATCCCTCTCTCTCTTTAATGAGCTCAGAATGGAGATGTCAAATCTTTCCCATGTTTTTTTTTTTTTCAGAGTTTTCGACACCCTTTCTCCCCGTGTCTTGACACTTCCTTCAGAAGACAACGGTGAAGGTGAGGCAGACATAAGAGCACAGAGGTGTCAGGAGACGCCGATCTTTTGCTCTGTGATTTATGGGGTCTTAATATTGCATCTGCATTTCCATATTTGCAGCACACAGCGTTCACAGCGCCAGGGTGGTTTCAAATATTCAAAAGACATACGGTCTGGACAAATTAGGCAGCTTGATCACACTTTAACTTAGATAACAAGAAAAAGCTCTCTTCACCAGAAGGCATTTCATGATAAGTACAAACTGGGCTAGATAAAAGAAGAGAGAAGGTGGCTATTTATAAACCCCTGCGATCTCACTGCTTCACGACCCCCCCCCCACCCCCCTCAAAAAAAAAAAACTCTAACGAAGTCAACTGCTTTGGTTTTCAGCTCTCTGATACCAGGCATGATCATCCCATTGCCCGGACAACTTTTTTCCCCCAATCATGTTCCTGTCAAGAAGGTCCCATTTATAGCAACAAGAGGACAAGTATTAGTCAATTAACCACTGATAGGATCCTCATTATCTCACTGAATCCATCATTCTGCTGCTGCCCTAACTGCCTGAGGCCCACTGAGCCCTACCTCGCCCTCAGCTCTACCTCTACTAGAATATTTTTCTCAACTTTGGGCTCTTTTCTCTTTTCTTGGTTCAAACAGGTGCAATACGTGTGGTAATTATTCTCCACGCATAATAACTTCAGCCTCGCCTCTGACTCTCAGGCCGCTCTGGGGAAACGGTGTCAGGGAGTCGCGAGGCTTTGAAGTCTTCACTTCAGAGCCATCAGCTCGACGGCTCAGTCTCGGGAGGTCACAGCATCTGTCGCATCTCGGCATCTGGGCCTTTTGGAACTCGGCAGACACCTGCATTCCCCCCGTGACTCGGAGACGCCTCTGAATTCGCTCCGCCACCGCCGTCGGCTGGCATCATCCAGCGCCGCCACGGCAACAACTACGCGCACACACACACACAGACACACACACACAAAGTGCGCGTTCATACGCAAAGAGCGCTATCCAGAAACGCCGGCACCGCTTAGCTCCCACAGCAAACAACAATCACGGAGGGCTTGGGCACAAATTACAGCATGGGAAAAAAACAACTGCGAGCGGGGAGAAAAAAGGGGGTCTCTGCGCAGAACTGCTGCCTGTGAGTCACTGCAGGCCTGAGAAATGGAACAGGCTGGCGTGTGCGGAGCGCGGGCCACCTGGTGAGAGCAGAGCCCTGATTTTCCCTTCCCGGTGCTCAGCTGTGCGCTAAAAAGTCGTCAAGAAGGCGCTATGGAAATGTGTGTTTGAAGGAGCATGTCCTCAATGCCTCCAATCCATCTTAAAACCAGAAATCCATCATGCATGGCTGACCTCACACTTCTGTCGCGCCCTCCAAATATTCTCAAATTGCGCTTCACTGCTTCACAAAATCACACTGACTTATCTGGTGGACTTTTTTTTGCCAAAAATAAATAAATAAATAAATAAATAAAAATAAAACAGTAGCCTTAGCAACTTACTGGGTGTTTTTTTCCCAGGATGCTGCATAAACTGATTTCAGCATTGTCTTTTCTGTCATGTCAGTGATCCCTTTGTTTGTTTGTCAATAGTGAGGGGGCAAAAGTCTAAAGCGCCTCCGCTAAGATAGATGTCCCCAGTCAACATCCCTTTTCGCTGAAGGAGGCAACATGGCTGGCAGTGCCACGCTGCATTAGAGTCATGCTAAGCAAACAAGGGGCCACAATGTAGGACGTGCTGTCGGAAGTCATTGGCGAGAGCTCTAGATAATCAAGCCTGATCCAGAGAACGTCTCCTAAGACAGCATAATGCGCTCCAATAGAACAGCCCTCGCACACCCTCCCAAGAGCCTCCAGTTCACACAACACACCAAAGCCACAACACACACGACATGGCACAGGGCTGTATGCTCATGCATGTGTTTCTTACCACCACCGCCCAGCAATGAATCTCCACCTCACACATAGAGACTTCATATTTATCATTTCATAAGGATGCGATGTGATGTGATTAAACACCACTGCAGTGAATAATGACCCAAAGTGTTGGGGGAAAGGCTTTTATTCCCCATCCTTATGCTTGTCACCTCCATGAATTAAGGAGAGAAATGATTTAATTGCTCACATCGCTCCTAGACAGAAAAAAAAACATCTGCGAGACAGAAGCACATTACTGCCTTAATGACTTGGACATAAACTCTAAACTACTGAATAATAAACCCTCCTACATACTGCATAGAATGGAAACAAGAGGAGGCCCAATCACATTACTCTGGATGCTAAGTTACTGCATCTCTAGAGCTCTCAGGCATGATGTGTCGACACCTGAAAATGGTGGTTAAACACAAGCAATGACTTTCAGACTCCTCATAAAGTAGACCAAGGCATGCCAATCAATCACAGATATTTCAGACTCCTCATAAAGAATACCAGGGCATGCCAATCAATCACAGATCTTTCAGACTCCTCATAAAGAAGACCAGGGCATGCCAATCAATTATAGATCTTTCAGAGGAAAAGCTCTCCTGTGGCAGTGGGGGCTACTGCAATGTCAGCCCTTTCCTCCCACCACAACAGGAACTCTGACAATTGCAAGGTGCTTCTGTTTCACTTGACTGGCTGTTTGTTCGCAAGGGGCAGTGCCAGCGACAGAGGGCCCTTTTCTGGAGGAAGAGGGGGAAAAAAAGAAAGAGAGAGAGAGAGATAGAGAGAGGAGAGAAGGAGGGAAAGAGAGAGATAGAGGGAAGGAGGGAGGGAAAGATAGAGGTAGAAAGGGCACATTACTCACCGCTCTTGCAGACGGGGCAGCACTGATCTGGCTCATACTCGGGGTCCACACACTCTGTCTGGGGGCAGGCTGCCACTGAGCACAGCACTTCACCACTGGGCTCACAGCGACACTTCTCACAGGGGGACACCTGGACACACACACACACACACACACACATACACACACACACACACACACACACACGCAGGCACAGGCACGCAGACATGTATGCACGGACAAACAGACACATGCACGCACACACGCATACGCACACAAACACACGTGCATGCATGCATGAATGCACACACGCACACATATACACACAAACACAAGCGGACACAAACAAACACGCAACACACAAACAAAAAACAAACCGACACATAGATAGCCACTTAAAGACATGGATATAGACACATTAAAGATTGCACACAGACACACATACACACAGATACATACACAGGAGACACAGAGAGCCGCAGACAGCCAAACATTAACGCAATCCCAAATAAACACCCAAAAGAACACATAGCATAAAGAGCCTGCCTATGCGCTACAATAAAATAATTGCTCACACATTTTAACCCCGTTGTCTGTGAGAAGACAATTGAGATGTTATGATACAGTGTCAAAGGGAACAGAAGGTCCTGTTGACATAATGACATAATTGGCTAAATAGGGGTTTCAAATTCAGAGGGCATTTCAGGAGTAATTTTCAGGTTCAGTGCATCAGTAAATGAAAGGGCCAATGTGAAAGAGACTTTGTACAGCTTCTGCTGTTGTAAAGAATCTGCTTCCTCTCTCTCCCTCTCTCTCCCTTTCTCTATCTTTTTGACATTCTCCCTTGCTCTCTGCTCTGCTCTCTCTCTCTCTCTGTCTCTCTCTCTCTGTGTCTCTCCTCTCTAGCATGCGGGGCCGAAGCATTCGTGTGGCACAGTGCCGCGACTTAACGCCCCAAAAAACATACTGTAACGCACATAAGGCTACGCTCACTGCTTTGTTTGTAGTCTCCAGGCGAGAAGGCATGCGGCTCATGAGTGACTTGCACTGGAGGAAAATCAGGCTTCTTTGCACATCAGCCACATACACGGCTTCCCCTGCGCCTCCCTGGAGAGCCGAGCAGCCATCAACAAGGCAGGCGAAGATGCCATCCAATGTTTCGCAGCCATAAAACCCAAATCCTACCCATAATGACTGCTGAGGAACCTTCTGTCACCCTGCATGGCTCAACAACAGGTTTGAGCACTCTCTGATTGAAACAATAATAATGACAAAAAAACAGCTTCTAAAAGCACGATTACAGCTTCGCATGGTGTAAATTCTCACATTAATTAATCATGTCTTGCCCTACAGTTCTCCCTTAAGAGCCAAGCCCCTAGGATCAGAACAGATATTATGCAAAAGTTACCTCATTTTGCTGAGGCTTTAACGGTTTAAAGAGGATATTATGCATGTGCAGTTAGTCCAGCAAACCAGGAGCCCTCCGCTGAGCCCCTAGTCTTTGCCTGTCGACTGTGACTAACATTAATGCTGACTGCGCCACTAATAAAAGTGCTTGCATGCGATAGAGCTCAACTGTAACGGAACGACAATGCCATAAACAAGATCTAAAACCCAGGTGAAAACGCAACTGTGTAAATAAACAAACAAGCGAGTGCAGAGGATAGCATCTCAGCGTGAAGCACATAGCCTTGAAAGCATAATGTGAGGACCTGTTAGGTCTTGACAACTAGCAATCAATAAACCACTGTCCTGAATAAATATGCTTGGCCTTTTCACATAATTAGATGTTAGACTTATACGCACAGATCCCTGTGAGCTGATTTGTAAATTGGTTCATTCTACAAACAACTTTAACAAAGAGTCTAAATGGGAGGCTCAGTGGAACACTTGTAGTGGATTTAGATAATAATAGAGCAAATAATATCACTTCTTGCCTGTAAGCCTGGGCATATGCCACATCAAACTGCTGCTTTTGGGGAGTGAAATCGTCACATCAAATATTCATATCATAGTTTTTAATATAGCCTCCAATCCCATGTGGGAGTAATGACTGAACCGTTGGAGGACACTGTTATTAAAAGCACTGTGGAAAAAAAGGGCTCAAAATCTCTCAAGTCATTTTCAGTCCAACACAATCAATACTGAATCAAGGTACGTATGGCCTGACCATTAAAGTATTTCAACGAGACAGGACTCTCCACTCAAGCAAGAAATTCCATCTGAGCTGAGCGATGGGCTCAGACAGGTGTCGGAGAATGATATCCTCACCTCCTGTGACTCAGTGCAAATCCACCTGGCCTTTAGCTTATCGCATTCAAAAATGAATTTATGCAGAGATGGAGGCAGTGATTAATTGGAGCCTCCACTGGTGAAGACTTATCTAACCTTGAACTCTTCCAGTGATGAGTACATTTTCCCCCGGAATTCACAGTAGTTCTTCTTCTCCTTGCACTGCGGGCAGCACTGGCTGGTGTCCACGCGCAGGCAGCGCGGGTGAAGCTTGGGGCACTCCGGCTTGGCACACAGGGGCCCCTCGTCGGTGCAGACGCACGGGCACGTCGAGGGGCCGGGGGTGAACGTCTCCCCGATGGCGAAGACGAAGCCCGTCTCGTCCATGCAGCCTTTGCCCCGGTAGTCGGGGTAGGCGTACTCGTCGATGGGGTCTACGGAGTCGTCGTTGGGCTCGCCGGTGGGGCCGTCGTCGCCCTGCTTCGGGGAGTCGCGCTCGCCCCAAGGCAGCTCCTGGCTGCCGCCCTGGGGCTTAACGGGTCCGCGCCTCGGGGGGTTCCAGCCGGGCCGGGCCCTCCCACCACCACCACCGATGGTCTTGTTAGAGGCTCGGACGGCCTCCATCCCCCCCGCCAGGTTGATCTCCTCCAACCGTTGCTGAGCGCCGGCGCTCAGGGCGCCCTCTTTGGCCTGGGTCAGGGCCCGCTCCAGGCGCTCGCGCTCTCCACCCTCGGGCGGGGGCAGCACGGGGTTAGCGCACGCGCCTGTCATCAGCAACCACGTAGCCAGGACCAGTCCCGTCGCCATGGCAACGGAGCACAGCATCTCGCCTGCCCTCCCGACCACCTGCGAGGTGGGCTGAGACGTCGCGTCACATAACACGCGTCACATCCGAGGTGCAGCCCAGTCCATCTGAAACACAAGACAAAGGCAATCAGGCAAGCCTGACAAAAGCCTCGAGAGCTGGGCAGGCTGTAGTCAGTCCATCAAGCACACACACACACACACACACACACACACACAAGGAACACACTCAAGATTATTCTGCTATGAGAGGTTGAAAACACATCAAAAACTGCACACATCCATTTCCAGCTGGTGCTTTGAGACTGAATTTGTTTCCATACAATGTTTTTTTTTTTTTGTTTTTTTTTGTCAGGTTGTTGTGGAAATATGTTTCGACTTCAACAAGCACAACACCAAGGAAACACATTTTTTCCTTACTGTCTCTCTCCATCTGGGAGCAGACAGGCTTCGCAAGTTTTAAAGGTGTAAGAAGGTGCAATCACAAGTCTTGAGAGCCACAGCCACACCAATCTCCAACCAACACACCTACATACATCAATTTCCAAGTGATGGGCATGAAAGTAAATTGCTTCACAGATTCAAAGACTTGAACCATCTGTTCCTCAGCGACCCTGTTCACAAGCTAACCCTCACCATCCCTCCTCACAGGTGGCCACTAAGGGCCAAATCAATTCATTCAATCTAATCGGCTGAACGGAGTGGCATGAGGTTAATCAGGAGATGGGTCCATCCAAGCCTTTTCAAATGGAGGTGGAAAAGAGAAACAATAACGTAAGGTTTAAGCAATTCCCAAAGGCTTAAAGACAGCTCAATTAGGCCTACATTCATGAGGAGTTATATTCTATCAGGTGAGATGCTGAACCCTTTTTTCTCAGCTGCTCTCATTGTGGTTGCTTATAGCCTGTTGTATCATGCACACAGCCAGCAGTAGCGTTTGTTATAGGTGAATCAGATTAACCGAGATTCCAGCTTGGCACATTCTGTGGATCACCTGCATCTCTATTAGTGTACAGAGCAGTTATTGGCGGGTAACTGTTGCTTCTTCTATTAAATGTCTCAGAAACAGCTGAGCTAAACAATCATACGCGTCACAAACGTTATTAAGGTAGCAAACAGACATAACAGCATACAAACAATGGAGGAATGATAAGTTATGGATGCGCCCAAGTAGGTGATTGGCTACTTTTTTCTGCATAGTAATGTAGATCTAATTAAGACAAAACGTCGCTATGGCAAACGTCTGAAGTGAATAAATAGGTTGCCACATGTTAGGATGTCTCCAGGATATCTATTATTTAAAGTAAAACACCTAAAATTGTCAATACATTTCAGATTATAAAATTATTATTTGTTAAACCCCACAGATGTGCGTTGCTGCATGTCTTACTGAAACAAGAATCGCGCTGATATAGCAGCTGTGTAAAGTGGGCGTGATGGTGACTAGTCGAAATACATGAGAACAGAATTTGTCAGCCGGTTTGCCTTCAAATAAATACACATGCGACGCAGAAAAAACTGAATATGAATGCTATTTCAAATGCATGATTTGTCCTTATTTTGTCTAATTGTTGATATTACTGTTGATATGTGATACAGATATTGTTGCATGCCCAACTTCAAGATTATCCATGAAATGCTGCAGGAAGTTGTCTATCAATCGATAAAACTAATCGTGCGTTATTGAACCTTACCGGTGAGCTTGCGATTGTGTCCAAGTAGTCCTCTGTGCAGTTAGCCAAATGCTGACAGGTGATGAGAAAGTCGATGTGGCGCGTTAAACCCCTAAAATTAATAGTTACTGAACTGGCATATGCATATTATTTTTCTAAGAAGAACATAGTTTATCGCTTGGTTCATCTTTCGTGGTATTCTTGCTGATCCGTCCGAATCGCTTTCCAGCATATCAAGGACCCGTGCTGTGTCTTGCGATGCCGGCGATAGAACAGTGGTTCAGCTGACAGGGAAAGCGAGGAGTGGCTGGTCGCGCTCCCTCTCCTGGAGAGTTCACTTTGGTTATGGTGGCACGAAAACATCAGGCTTACGTCACATTATAGTTTCATGAGAACATACGGCAATGATTTCGGCCACCAGGTGGCACATTCTAACTCTTTCTTTACTGAGGAAACTTTGAAATCATCCTTAACAACTCATGAGATAAGCTTGTCTTTTTTGTCTCTTTACAGTATAGTAGTCTATACAAATTACATGATCCTTCAATGTCACCCAATAGTGTAGCCTAATACGCTTCTCCTTCCCTCTCTCCATTTAATGCAAAATAAAGTGTGATGTGCCATTTTAAAAAAATATATGCTGTGCTACAGTCAGTAAATGGATTTTCTGTAGCCTACCACATGCATTTGTGTCTAGCCAAACAAACACTGAAACTATGTGTGTGTGTGTGTGTGTGTGTGTGTGTGTGTGTGTGGGTGCGCGCCTGTGCGTGCGTGTGCCCACAATGTCAAACACACTCTCTCAAAGCAAAGAGTGCCTAGCCTGGGGCGAGGTGATTACATGCTTTTAAAGACATGGTCTTTATTTCCAGCTCCCAGCGGCATTAATAAAATTGATTTTTCAAAACTAGTTGCGGCCATTTCCATCATCTCCTTTTGATGGGGTGAGAGGGGAAATCATTATTTTAACATTAACAGTGACAAAAACACAGGGGTTGATGGCAATGTCCTGGTACTAGGGAAACCACAATATTCCCTCACCGACATGAGGATCTGCGTGTTCGGCCTCTCTTACTTTTTACACCACCACCACATTAACTATTGATTAATCCAAACAATAATCTGGCTCTGCGTTGGGCAAACACACCTAATCTGTAGTCGCCTAGGTACACAGAAAGGCTGGGGTCATGTTCTTGTTGCAGTGCGCCTGCTAGCATCCATTTTTCAGAGGACCCTACATCCGGAGTCAGACTGTGCAAAAGTCTGAGGAGACAGCCATGCTAATAGCTTTTCCTGGAGGCATGCTCCATTGCACATCTTGACCAAAAAAATAAATAGTCCATGTGGCACCTCTGCGAGGATATTTTGGAGTGGAAGGTGAAGGGAAGTTCATCGCTGTTTCCAGTGACTTTGCGCGGGACATTTTGTAGGCCTTAGCAATCCTGCATCATCACCTGTGTCTGTAAATAGTAGCAAGTTCGAGGAACAGATAAATGTTTCAGAGGCAGGTCCATGAGCTGTACATGGAAACTTTTTCTAACGACTCTAAGCATGGGGCTACCGCGATGTATGCTTATAATGTCCCCAAGGAAAATATTGCAAAGTAAATCAATAAATTATATCAACAGGTGAATAAATATAGAGAATCTGCAAGCCATTAAGCTAAAAACTAAAACAAAACAAAAAACAAAAAAAAACAAAGTTAGGTACATAGCCAAGACTTCATTAATGTGTGTGTTACTTAGTAATTTTATATGTGATGCCAGCGGCCAAATATTGATGGATTCATTTAGTTTCTTTGATCGATCACTTTTTAAAGAGTAAAAAGAAACAACTTTGGCTGTGTTGAATCCCAGGTCCATTATGCACTAAAGTTAAGAAGGTGATAGGCAGTCAATCGCTTTAAAATAATAGTCATCAACCACTCCCTCCCCAGCACAGACTAGTCCTCAAATAAGAGCACAGTTCCTAGAAAATAGTGCTTGCTTTCCTTAAAATAGACTTTTGCGCCTGATGAATAATTCATCAGGAATGCAGCAATGCAGAAGTCCGTGTGCACCATCAGCACAAATCCTATTGAGACAAATACCTTACCCCCACCTCCCGACACCCCCACTCAAATCACATCAGTTAGCACAGCACCAGATCAAGTACAAAACATTCAGATGTTCTGAATTAATAAACTACATTGCCAAAGAGGCAGTATTAGTTGAAGGTCTAATACCTTTGTTGAAAACAAGATGACAAGACAATGGTTTTGTTCTCATAAAAAGCTGCCACAGTTTAATTCAGTAATAATTCATCCTGTGTTCAATACTATAACAACAAGCAAGAGCACACGTATACAGTACAATATAAACATGACAATATTAACAAGAATGGCTTAAAATCAAAACTAGTACAACAAGCCTGCCTCCATTTTGTACCTTCTATAGATCACAAACACTTGAGTACTGAAGGAAAAGAAACAGGACATTTGACGGAAGTATTTTCTTTTTTCTTTCTTCCTTTTTTTTTTTTTTTTTTGTTTCTCTCAAATCAGTTCAGGAATGCACGTTTGTTTGCTAGACATTCGTGAGAAGTCTCAAGTCCATATGAATCCCATTTGGCTTTGGGCTAATCCAGTCTGGAGATTAATGTGTAATTGTGTGTGCTGTACAACTAAAGCACACCCAGGCCAGCTACCACAGAGGACAGCCTACGGGGGAGAGGGGGAGATCAGAGAGGGACACAAGAGCAGAGTGCCGTTCAATCCAGATGGTCTGCTGAAGTTTTACCATCAATGTTGCAGTACATCATCATCATCATCATCATCATCACCACCACACCTCCACAGGTCTGCGTTTCAGTAGCTCCAAACACTTCACCTTCTTAGGTGACGACACGCTCCCTCACACACATCCGCACCAATTCCACACACACACACACACACACACACATACAAATGAACCAGGGAACTATACATCAAAACCCACATTACCATGGCATGCATATTAATTGCGCCTGAAAATTAGAGCGTTACAACAGTCCGTGAAATTACATTGTTAAAAACGGACAGCAATCCGGCCGGCAAGATGTCACACTGAAAAGCTTCAGAATTTTGAACATTCAAGGTAACACAGCCCAGGTGCATGCAGATATGCACACCAGCATGCACAAGTAAACTTCCATACATACACACTTGTGTAGCTCATACAGTGTGGCAGAACAAAATATGGAGACCTGACACTCGAGAAAGAGATGAGACACAAGGAGAGAGCGCAGAGGATGATTAAAAGAGCCTAGCATGCCGTTCCCCTGATTCATCTTCATCCTCTCTCATTGCATTATACTGCATAGATTGGTGAGAACTTCAAGTTAGGACTGGTGCAAAATCAAACACAGTACCACAGGGAGCTAGCGACTGAGGATGTGTGTGATTTTTGTGTGTGTGTGTGTGTGTGTGTGCGTGTGTTTGCGTGCTCATTAATAGGGAGCGAACTTCTGCCGCTCAGATTTTTTGAGGCCGGCGGGGATCTTTGCGGTGTAAGGGGCGAGGCCTGGAGCCAGCCCGGAAGAGGCAGCGGCGTGCACGGCCAGCAGGGGCACGGTTTTCATGCCAAGCAGACTGGAGACGGGGACGGCGTAGTGGGCGCTGGGGATGGTGGGGAGGGTGGAGGGGGAGTGCACGTTAAGGGCAGCGTGGGGGGCCGCCCCGGCTGTGGCAGCCAGGACAGCCATGGAGGTGGGGGTGGAGGCGGGGGAGGCGGACTGGGGGAAGCCCATGTTCAGGTCAACGGGAGTGGAGGTGGTGGAGGAAGCGGCCTGGATGCTGAGTTTAGCCATCTCTAAGCTGCAAACAGACACAGATGGAGGAGGGGGAGGGAGGGGAGGAAGAGGAGGAGGAGGAGGTTGAGGAGAGAGGGAAGGAGGAGGTGTGGAGAGAGGAGGAGAGGGGAAGAGAAGAGGAGGGTTAACAGAACAGGTTATGGAGAAAGAGAGGAACAATTCCAAAAGGAGACAGGAGAAAACAGGGGTGGGTGGGGGTGGGGGAAGGGCAGATTGGGAGAAAAGGGTGAGAGAAATGAAAAAAAGAAGAATCAACACGGGAATGTTATGTGTTACAAGGAGAACTCATAAAAAAGGGTTTCACATGCCATGATGAGTATTAATAGGCTGAGGAGCACAGAAATGGGTGAGAATCTTTGAGCAGACCACTCACTACTCTACATCTGTGATGCATGACCAGTCTCTCACCCACACAATCATTTACATCAGACCCAATTATATTAGGACTCTTATGTGTGGAATAACCAAGAATCCAATGAAAGCCAAATCAGTATGGGCTTAACAAGTAGTGTTCCGCAACCTTTAACAAACTGCTTGTTCTAAGTGGCTGAAGCAAGTCTTGCAGAGCATGACTGTCTTCACCAGGCTAGATTTGGATGGCGTGAAGCCCCTACCTGGCGTTGATGAGGTATTGGGCCACGCTGATGTTGGCGGGTGAGCCCGTGATGGTGACGTGGCGCACAGCTGAGCCATCTGTGGCCCCCGCGATCTTGATCTGAGCGCCCGACATCTGGCGGATCTCGTTGATTTTGCTTCCTTGTCTGCCGATTATGCAGCCAATGAACTGCCGGAATAGACAGCAAAGTGAAGAGAGCAAATGTGATCAGAGATGGAGAGACTGACAAAGTTTTGGAGGGTGAAATGAATTCACCTTTGAAATGCAAGGTCTAAAAGAAGCGGCAAAGACAGTAACACACTTCAGTGACTGATAAAATAATACAAGGCAGCAATTATTCAGTTTTGACACATATGTTTAAAGAAGTAGTGGCTTACATCATTCGGAATGGTCAACTCATGAGAACTCGTAGGGATGGTAGCATCCAGACCTATATGAGGAGAGACAGGTAAACAGTAATACATGGCAGAGCACACAGTCAATAACCGCATCACAATCACATACTGATTACTGGACAAGTAACTAAATATAACAGTCATAACAGATAAACAAGTACTGCATGTCACTGTAGTACAGTGAGTTTAAGTTACATCTCATCTGAGATACAGAATTACTGCCAAAGTACATGTAGCCCACTTTCATTTACTAAAGTTTAATAGCTTGTATAACATATCTGTATTTTAAAAATGTTCTAGAACTTTATTTCCCCCTCCAAAAAAATCAGGGCATTATGCATTTGTGTGCGAGTTGCTGAAGAGGTAGAGGATATGGGCTGGGATAAGTTAGGGTTGTTTTGGAGGACATGGCATAAAGGAGAACTTTTAAAACACTATTTTTTTCATGCTGATGCCTTTGTTGCCTGCTGTGCATAATTCTGGACTGTGTTAATATAGGGCATGCATAGTAATGACTAAGTGGTACAATGGTGGCAGTAATGTTTTCTCTTTAGACTTGTTTTATTAATAATGCAGGAGAATATTGTTATTCACTATGAAATGCAAATATCAAGCACTCTGAATATCAACCAAATGGACCGTATGAATTCTGTGTCCATTTCTGAGTATATTTCTTGACAATCCTGGTTAGCCTACATAGTGGCTTGTGGCTAAGACGACGCTCTTAACATCGCAGCTCAAAAACAAAAATTTCTGATTTTCTTAATGTGGCTAGACAGAGTGAAGACAGGGAGACAGAGGGAGAGAGAAAGAAAGAAAGAGAGAGAGAGAGAGGGAGACAGAGGAGACAGAGAGGGAGAGATGGACTTCCCCAGGGAGCTTTGGGTACGTACCAGGGAAGGTAGGGTTGTTCTGCCCAAGGGAGGTAAGGGGAATATGCTGCATAGCCAACTGGTGAAGCTTGGTCAACTGCAGGGGCAGGAAGGGATGTTAGAAACTAACCAATCAAATGGAATTATCCCAGTGGACACTGAAAGCTACAGAACAGAATCTTTTGGTTGTACAGTGTTAGTCCCATTTCGGCCTCCTCCTCCCCAACAGAGTCTGCCATAGAAACAGTATCCACACCTGATTCTGTTAAAAACAAGGAAGGGCTCTAGAATGATATGAAGAGGGGGGGTGTTAGTACAGAGTGTCGAGTGCTAGGACCGGATGGTGTTAGTTCAGTGGGCTTGTTGGACTGGGGTGGGAAATCTTCTCTTGGCCAATTCTGGCTGAACAGAAGAAGCTCTAGAGTTACATGTGGTCAGTAAGGTCAAGGCTGGGGGCATTGGCGGTAGCATTGTGGGTGGTGATCCATGCAGGATGCCATGGGGAAGTGGTGGTGGTGGTAATGGTGGTGGTGGTGGTGGCTGTTTGGGAGAGGATTTGGCTGGGGCATGGGGGTTGGCGACACTTTGGAGTGGGATGTCAAAGAGCACTAGGAGTGCCATGGGAAGTGCACTCACATCTTGATGTGGAATGGCATACTGCCCTGGCATTGTGAAGGCCTGTGGAAAGACAAAAAAAGACAGAGTGTTGATCACAGTCACAACACCTGGACTCAGTTCATTATTGTTTCATCGTTTCATTATCAGCGACTAGAAAGTTGGGACACAGAAGGTCTCATGTTACCCTGAAGACACAGGCGTGAAAAATGAGCATGGGATGGCTTGGGCTGACCCCATTGAACACCACCACCAGGTGTCACTCACAACTAATGTGCTATATGCCTCTCCTGACATATCCCTAGAGACGAGCTGACCTTCTCTAGCTGGGATACTAACCTAGCATATAAAAGTGTGCTGAGAAATGCAGAGGTAAATCATTACACATCCCCATTAAGGTAAAGGAAAATAGCTCTTCCCTGAGCAGGAGCTTTTCCCCTTTGTAGCACATTAACCTCTGAGTTCTCGCAGTTAGTCTAAGTTACAATTGCCCTCTCTTCCACACAAAGTACACAGAAAAGTCCCCTGGACATAAATATGAATGTGAGTTACGCTCCCAACAAATACATAGCTGTATTATGTCACGTCAAAGAAGAGTGGTTGCATAAGCTTCCATTTGCCTTTTTCTGCAGGAACAAAGAATACTACAATCAGTAGCATTCCGCATCTATGCTTCATCAGACCGCTAACCTTTCCAAGCCCAGCCCGACATTTATCTTTCCCGTCGCAGGAAAACAAGAAACACACTTATTCCCGAACATAATTAGCCTGTTTGCCATGGCCTCTCCAGGACTTGGCTCAGCCATCTGTCTAGTGAGTTCATACATTCCATTGTAAATATCACAACCAAACTGACCTCATGACTAAAATTATCACAGCACAAAACTGGGCAGTGAATACTGGCAGCTTTAAGGCAGATGGTTTGAGGATGACCTGATCTACCAAACCAACCTCTAATCCTAACTAGCATCTTACCCTAAAACTCAATCCTATTTACATTTGTTAGTGTCAGGAGAAAATCGAGTGTTTTGTTGACAAAAAGCGGCTGCTGAAACCAAACCTGACCCGATCTGCTCATTTAGAAAACAAAAGCTCATTTAAATGAGATGCATAATGCTGAATAAATATTTCAATGTATCTGAATAAAGGATGAGGCTACTCACTGCAGAAGCATGTGGCTGTGTCATCACAGTGTGGGCCCCTGCAGGGGATGGCTTGGGACGGTACGGAATCGTCGCTCCTTTAGGTGGGGACTGGACAACAACAAGAGCGACAGAGCAACAAAAAAACAAACATAAACAATTTTTATATTCTGTTCCCTCGGGCGAAAACTTTCTAAATGAGCTGCATAAATAATAAACAAATAGCAGTCCCAGTGGGAGTTTGGGTCTGCCCTGCACTCGGACCTTTGGTGACTGCAACCTGTGCGCTTATTTGGGTTCTACTCAATTCAGTGTGTGGAGAATTGGCTCACGCAGGCCTGTTTGTGCCACTCAACCTCTGAGGACACATCAAAGGCAGCTGAGAGCTGTCGAGGGGAGTGGGGTGGTGGGGTGGCACCAAGCGTGTTGGCTTTCATTTGAGGAGCGTCAGGCCTCCCTTACCTCCAGCATGACCGTGCAGATGTGTCGCACGCACTGAGTGATGGCATGGGGAGTCCCAGACACGGTCACGGCCCTCTCCGTGGAGTCTGGCAGCAAGTCGCCGGCCACCTGGACCTGCGCACCAGTGGTCTGCAACACAGCACAGACAGGAACGTGAAACCAGGACTCCGAGGAGCCAGTTGAGCCCTACTGTCGAGTGATCCTAGCCACCGCTCAGAGTTTTTATAGCACCACCTATTTATAGCCCCCAAACAATGCCCATATGGTGGGCCTTCCACAACTGTTCATTTAAACATGCAGTGGCTTTAAACCACAATAAGACATGCAGCTATTCAGGACATTCTGCTTGGCAGTTCATACCGTGGTCCATTCAGCTATTTATATATTCATCTATTTCTGCCCTCCTGGGTCATCGTGTCCTAGGCAGGCATTTCAGTCTGGCATTAAGTCAACTATTTCGCTCATATCCTGAAATAAATAGGACCAATTTGAAACCAAACTAAAAAATCGAGTTGCTGAAAGGTCCTTACATTGCTCTTCACCGCAGATGGTCCAATGAATTTAAGTGAGACAAAGTGGGGTGTCTGTGTCCAGATCTAGTCATTAAACATCCATTAAGACGGTGAGCAGATTATTTGGTAGGAATAGCTACAGCAGTAGCAGCCTACCTCAAGGACAAAGCAGTCCTTAAATAGGTGAACAAGTGGCCCAGGTTGTTTTTAACCCCTGTGGGATAGTGGGGTCAAAAGAAGCGCTCTATTCTGGCTTCAATTAATGAGTCATTGTCCAACAGCAGATCCATACTGTGCTTACCTCTCTGATCTCTTTAATCTTGGAGCCCCCTTTGCCTATGAGCGATCCACACTGGCTGGCCGGGAAGACCAGGCGCAGCGTCACAGGGGGTTTGCTAGTCACCGTGCTGTTTATCATGCAGGCGTTTATGTCCTAAAATAACAGTAATGAGATAATGAAACATGAGCGTGCCAAAAACACTCCCCAGAACAAGTGGGGAGCTCATTCCCATCTGAGTCATTCAGTTCAAAGAAGCACATACAAAATCCTACTAACATACCTGGACATTATATGCAAATGATATGCCAATATAGCAGACAGCCAGAGCCACTGGAGCAATAAGTCATGAGTGGCATTGATAAAGAATATGACGTACCTCCTCAAACTTTTCGGCGATCATGGCGAAAGCTTTGAAGATGACCTCTGAAGCGCCGGTGATGGTGACAATTCTCTCGGGGCTGGAGCCGTCAGATATATTAATCCGCGCTCCACTCTGACAACAGAGACACAAATTTATACAGCCATGGAGCATTCACAGACAGCCGGCATAATTGCTGAGGTTCTACCCTTTCTGCTTTATTATTTCATAAGCCTAGCCTAAAGCTACGGCATAAACATGAGAAAGAGTTTCCTCTGTGGTGTGTGAATTACAAAGACCTTCTTCTGTCTGTCACAATACATAACTAAAAGAATTTGGAATTTACCTCTTCTCTCATCTTTTTCACTGTTTCTCCTTTCTGAAAGAGTAAACAAGAGGAAAACAATGTAAAATACATCAGTTGCAAAAATATTACATCTTGTACTAAATAAACAATATTTCTCTAAATCTAATGTATATATATATAGCATAGTAAAATAAAAGTTACTGGAAATAGCGGGGTCTACAGTACATACCTTTCCAATGATGCTACCAACTTCCTGAAAATTAAGAGAGGGAAATAATGAATACTTCAGATCTCTCTGACTGTGGGACTTAGGAACTGGCCTGTGGAGCACACATCACTCTGAACCCACTCAAATGAGCTCTTTACACAAGCTCTTTTCCTGAAGACTGGAGCGGCTTTCTTTGACTAATATAAAGGAGTAGTGGGGTCTCCAAGGCACACATAGCATGCTCCTCTATGCTGTGATTTATGCTAATATTGTAAGGATGATTAAATGAAGCTAATTTAGCGGCAGTGACACATAACAAACATCCTCAAGAGCTGCTAATGGGGTGCTATGATCACACTGAGGAGAAGAGTCTAACATGCTGGACCTGTGTGAATATTACCAAGTCCTGCAAATGACAGGCACTGTCACAAGCCTAAGACTAACACTGAGCACCACACACTTGTTCTAGTGGCATGTGGTATGCTGGGTGGTATGTAAGCTGATAGCGTAGCGCCACTTTAACTATATACCCGGCACCACGCAGGTCAAAAGCTGATATCTTGTAAACGTGGCTGAGCTGCTCCATTAGCGCTTGATAAGGTTGATCCAGATGGCAAGTCATGCCGTGAATCTGATGCGTCAAAACGTGGCTGAATCTAAGTCACATCATGACCAGAAAATTATTCTATATGTCCTATACAATCTACATCACATGGTTGATTCAATAAAAGTGGATTAGATTATGGGAGGGATGTCACATGGTTGTCTGGTCCCAGCTGTAGTGTTTCTGTGGGCAAACTCATCCCCACAGCAGGGCAGTTTGGGCCAGTGGACTTGTTATGGTGGAAGTGAAGAGAGCGAAAACAAGTTTGGCGGTCTTACCTTGCCGTGCATCAGGAGACGTATAGTTAGGGTCACATTTAACCCGCCATCCAAGGCTCCACCCTCAGGATCGTTAATATTCATGATTGACAACGAAGGTGCTCCTCTCACAGCCTCACAAAAATACACACTACTCACTCACAAACATTAAACACAAACACACATACGCACAGAACAACAGGCAGGTAGGGAGAGACAGAGAGAGAGGGAGAGACAGAGAGAGAGGGAGACAGAGAAGAATAAAATACATGTCGGAACAATCCAGAAATGTAGCATCATTCATGCACAAACACAAAGTACATTGTTACCGCATCATTCTGTCTCACTTGATGTAATTTTCTAAGGCTGTGTAACATGGAAGGGAAGAATAATCCACATACATGAAGTTGCCATCAAGTTGCTGGTCATGATACTGACTTCTTAGTTTGAAATGGAGCGAGCACGGGTCTGCCCCTGATTCAATCCACACACACGAGACCCTTCCATTGGTTCCAGATAAATAGAACTAGTGTGACAACATGTGCTTACACATGACACAAAGGGGGCTGTTTGTCTCCTCCTAGGCTCTGGGATCAAGTGATGCCAGTGTGACCATATCTAATAAGATGCTGCTAATATGGCACCAAAAGAGCACAATGTCGCACTGTTCTTGTTTCACAAGCGTTCTCTTTGCTGTCTGCGCTGGTGATAATTCACGTCTGAGCTTCACCAACGCCGAGCTGAAGCTGAACACAACAGTGTTCAGTTCACATGTTTTGTAGGCTCTGTGGGTCGTATACTGTTGTGGGTGGAAATATGCATTCATCATTTTTTTCTGGATGTTTCTCTAACTTCTACTTATTCACCATTTTTCACCACATTTGAAAATGTTTCTTTGTAAAATTGAAACCCTTTCCTACTCTTTTTGCTTGAATAAATGTTTTATGAGATACTCACTTAGATTCCAAGTCGTGCTGTATGCTTTATCTCCATGGCATATCTAGAATAGAGATTCATCTCAGTTTACATCCATACTCAACATAATGATCAATGGGAAATGTGAAAAAGAAAGACCAGAATGAATCTTAAAAATCAATCAATCAGGGGCACTGCAGCCCACACCAGGCCAAAGGCTTATAGCCACACACAAACACTGCTATAATCCCTTAGTAATACAGCAAACCTAGGTTTCCTTCTGTTACTACCCCAATAGTATGCCAAATGCAGTAATCATTGGTCAACATAAATAAAATCCTGGCATATTGGAAGGAACGCGTTCCATTGTGCGGCCTTCATCTCTCTGTGTAGTTCTATCAGGTAAATGCATCAAACCCAACGCAACCCGAAGGCCTAATCCTATAGGCCAGGATTTGTTTGGCTAATGCTAAAACCCTTTTGACCCACTTCTGTCTCCTCCAGCATGTCAGCACCCACTCGGCCCTTTGAAAACACAGCACCCCTATAATATAACACTAATGAATACAGATAGAATGCTGATAATAAAATACACATACATCATCTTCTCTCTTGTCATCTTTGCATATTTGCCTCAAGATTTAAACAGTGATGGACTTTTAACAATGTACTAAATCTCGCAAAGGAATCAGAAAAATT
>JAVQKI010096655.1:0-10682 GCA_036025975.1 Nematalosa erebi
GACTTTCACGGCAGCACTTTACAAAGAGCAAGACAGAAAGAATTGGAAGGGAGGGGGAAAGGGTTGGATAAAGATAAAGATCCAGGCCCAGGCAGCAGGTGGTACACTGTCAAATTGAAAGCCAGTGGTGCCTTTACAGTAAATGAGCAGAAAACAGAAGGGTGCTGGGACTGTATGGCCTTTACAAAGCTACTTTCCAAAGGGTAACACAGTGCTGAGGAAGCAATCGGCAATGCCTTTACGAAATTAAAAAGTAGTGTGAAGTCAAGACCAGTCAACAACCAGGCCAAACCACAATCCAAATCAGGGCCATTCAACAGCCTACCTAAACCAGAAATTAGGCTACAAAACATGATACAAGAGAGAGGAGAAAACTAGAAAAGAAAGGTCCAAATGAGGTGAGATATTTGAGCAAGAGCAAAAGATAAAGTTTATTCACTATTATATTGATCCCATGTTCTTCTGGATAATATCACTTGGTCAAGGTTAACAGAGATGGGCATTATTTTAATTGCCCTTGTTTCTGGGGGCAGTGTAGAAACTAGTCTGATCTGGGGACAGTATAGAAACTAGTCTGATCTGCTCTGATGTGACCTGACATGTGTGGGCTACACTTACCCTGGGTCAGACTGACCTCTTGTAAGGGTTTAAATGAAAATACAGGCAATTAATATGATCACCTCAAGGTATGGAAAGTGATTTTACTTGGGCTTATTTGGGTTTCATTCTATAGCATACAAACTTTCATCTAGACAAATAGATGAGAAGTTTGAGAGTCAAGATAATATGTAATCTAAAATTTTCTGCAAAAATGATGTTGGAGTAATGGGTTTCAGTTTGTTTGCATCCTCTAATGTTTTGAAGTTTGTGTTCTCTGACAGTGAAAATCTAAAAATGATTTACATTTTTGACTTTAATTGTAATTGCATGCCTGTGTTTTAGTCTGTGTTTTTACATAATCCTCAATCTGTCCAGTTAGGAATTCATTTTTGTATGAGGTGGAAACTGAATGTTTTGAGCTTCAAGTTCGCCATTCTTTTGTGAGGGAATGCAAAACCTTGTGCAAGGGAACACCGAAGGAGCCCAAAAAAATATCCCACTCTGAACTCTTCATAGCATTGTTTGTGTTCTTGATGTGTGATGTGTATGGTTACTGAACTGGAAAAATTATTATATAAGTTATGATTAAAAAGGCTGCTCAGATACACAAAAAATGTTGCTTTATTTCATTACCTACTTGAAAAGAAAAATGCTACACATTTGAAGGGATACAGTCCACTATTACCTAACTGTGATGCTATTGCACACACCCAAAACATGGGTTGCTCTTGGCAACAACCACAAAAATGGCAACATTAATGAAACCATGTCAGCCTTGCAATTGATGTGGAAGGTTGAACATTAGACACGGATACATTGTAATTCCCCATAACTTCACACTACAACACAGCCGGTAAGAAATCCTCACTCCTGAAAGCTGAGAGTCACCTTGAAATTTCAGAAAAAAAACAACCATCTGAGGAAAGTCACCTTTTACATACACTGGACATAAAAAACAAAGAAATCAGTACAATTTACTTGTGTGAAATTGTGTAAAAGTTGGAAAACATCAACCCTTATTTTATGTCTTTTTTTCATTCTTTCATACTTTCTTCTGTGTTCCTCACCTGGCGGATCTGAGGCTTCTTATCAATGAATGACAACAAAGGGAGCGAAGTGTGCATTGAAAACTAGCTGCAGAAAATATGGTTTAGAAACAACTGTATTGCATATTCTTCTGCCCATCACATCCCCCAACCTGTCCTTCAAAACACTAAGGGCAATTTGGAGATCAGGGCTTTGGCATAATGTCTCTTCTAACTCCAAAAGGGCAAGACAGCAATTCTTCCCATCTATTTCTGGAGAACTTTCATGCCATCAAACCTAAAGAGTTTTATTTACCAAAGAGACAGAAGAGAAAGAACTGAAGAGGAGCACAACACAAACAATTTTCAAAAAGCGTCATTAAACAAAGAGCATGCTTACTCCAAAGTACAGATAAAATGACCTCTTTTCACCAGTTGTCATAGGTTTTAAACAAAATGAACGTCTGTCTCAGACGGTCTGCTTTTGTGTACCTTTGCTGTTCTTTTGAGGTCCGTATTGTGTACTGAGTCAAAGAAAAACAGTCCTCATCATCTGAAGAATGCAGTGAAGCAAGCAAGCAGTCAGAGTCTGTCATTTAAGTGCGTTTTCATCTGAACTAAAGCCAATGGTCTTTTCTTGTCTTCTTTTTGAAAGTGAAGACGCCATGAAATGAGTCAACCTTTCTTTATGCGCATGTTCAAGTACAAATGCTTGGACGTGTAAAAATGTGTAATCAACATGAAAAAGAGCAACACAGTTATTTTTTTCGTCTCTTGAGCCATCCTTTTACTCCCACACACACACACACACACACACACACACACACACACACACATACATATTTCACAAGTGAGATTTTGAGAGGTTTTGAGGATGTCGCAAGGAAATGCATTGAATACATTTATTTCTCTTTAAATTAAATACGAGCATCATACAAATGTGGGAATGGTTCCCTGCATCCATCAACCTCCTTAGACTAAATGACATTTCACAATAATTCTCATATTTCATAACATTAACCAGCTCTTCGTAGTTTAGAGCAAACATTCCTATCCGTTTCCTTAGGGTAGATTGTATTTTCTCACAAAAATCTATTCTGATTCATGATTATCTTGCTGACAGTTTAGCTGGAAAGGCACTGAGAAAGCAATTAACAGAACCCACTCATCAAATACCACATGATAGTTTGAAGTATGCGGGTTAATTACTGTACAGGCAAGATTCAACATCACAGGCTTGCATGATTGTTATAATGAATTATATGGATGTGACGTTCAAAGTCAACATGACAAAGTCCTTCAGTGAAGGAAAGGAAACAAGATGAGATCCTAATGGGGAGAAACTGAGCACATTACAGTCAGCCATCTGTACAATCCACTGCTCAGAGTCCTCTGTATTAACCTGGGCTTTAGAACGTCTCAAAACAAATCGATTTTTAAGCAAGCATTCTGACCTATGGCATCACACTGGATCAGGAAGTCAGGTTATGTCATGTCACTCAACAGTTCTCGCTTAGACCGACAACATAGACATATGGCCTCTAATACATGTAGATTTTATACACAGAAATTGTCTGCCGTCCCCTGGAATTCAATATGAAGTCCAAAGCACAGACAAAACACGCCCAGATCAAATCCTTGGTTTCTGTAAGACTACTAGAACTACGGAAAGAAAAACGAGATCTCAGCAAAACAGCATGTGATATCACAGGAAAAGGACGACGACGGCGGCGGGTGAGATGAGAGGAGCGTGGTGAGGTGGTGGAGCAGGGAGAAGCTGGAGGAGAAGCACCACAGTGCCTCCCTTCCTCCCGCCCCCATGCAGTCTCCAGCGCTGGGCCTGGCAAACGCTCGTGCCAGCGCCACATCACGCCTCGCCTCTTAGCCAGCAACCACAGCAGAGTCCAGCAACCCGCCTGGCAACAGTCAGCCCTGATCCTCCCCTTCCCCTTCCCCATTCCCATGGCAACCCCACAGAAGTTTGTTTTGGTTCTTAGGGCTGGTGAGAGGAGGGGGGTGGGGGGGGGGGGGGGGTGGTGGTGGTGGTTCTAGTCCGTTTGGTTGTGAAGATGTCTTTTTATGAATTATTACATGTTCTGATTGACAGGCGCGACGTAGTTGCGTGGGAACATCCCCGTCTGGCCGTGGTATGCTCCTTTCCACCAGTTGGGGTCAGAGTTGTCCAGCACTTGGATGAGAGCCCCACGGCGGAAGCCCAACTCCCCGTCCTCTTGTGGGTCGAAGTCGAACAGTGCCTGTACGTAAGTGCAATGCTGGAGAGAAAAAGACCAGAACACAGCACACAATAAGCATTCTCATTTGATATGAGCTAGACAAATACCAGCTTATGCTGATGGCTGTATGTTTGCTATCCTACCTCTTCATCTACAGTATATATATACACAGTACATTTACGGGAGGAGCGAAACTGCAATTTCTAAGTGCAAACCCACTCTTAATGTGGGATACTGTACATACTGAAGTTCTATTTATATTCAGCCAATTATCATGTGCAGTGCAGTCCCATCTCCCCCCACCATCCATGGCAGTCCTCTATATCTATTCATTACCAGTACTGCTCCCATTTGAATGTGGACTCGCTTCTCTAATCATTTTTTATCTGTTTGTCTGTCTTAACTTTACCTTTTGCTTTAGCTTATAGACACCTTAGTTGTAGCGATGCAATGTCATTGTGTAGGTGTCTGAACAATAATAATAAAGTCTGTCTGTCTGTCTGTCTGTCTGGATCATTGTCAGACTGGTATCACAGGATCAAGGAATAATGAATCAGACATTCGACGACCTGAATCCTTGTATTAGTAAATATGCAGTATATACGCAAAATATCCCAAAAACCTCCTTAAAACCCCCATACACTGTGTGTGTACACACACACACACACACACATAGAGACACACACACACAGAGACAGACACATACACACAGACACACACACACCTGTGGGACTTGCTCGATGTCTTTGAGGAAGATGGTCTGGTTCCTGGAGACAGAACTGGTGCGGTGGTACTCCACCAGGGAGTTGAGAGAGTTGAACTTGACCACCCACAGGAAATACTTCCCAGCCCCATCCCGTAAGACTTTAAAGTGCTGCACGTCATTGCCAAACCTGGGAGAGATAGAGGGGGGGGACAGAGAGCATCCCGTATTTAGTGTCACCGACTGCTACATCCAGATGGCTGGGAATAAAGCAATCAGCGAGGGGTTGCTCCCTAGTGCAGCTCAGTCCCTTGTCATCTGGCCCCTAAATCTGAGTGCCCCATCTCCCGCAACCAGCTGTGTGGGATTGCATGCATCCTTTACAGTTGTACAGCCCACCTTATGCAACACACTGAAATCATCTGTCGGGCTGCTCGGATGACGACGTTGAAATGTTGCAGACGCTTGCATTTTAAAGAGCTTACAGTATGCCACTGATTCAGCTGTGTCTGGCAAGAGGTTGAAGAGAAAGTTTTGAGGATAAGCTGAACAGTGTGATGAAAGACCCCCGGGGACGAGAGCATGGGTGCTGTTGTAATGCTGCTGTTGTGATGGCAGAGACGCCCAGATAACGAGCTGCAATTATGGCCCAGATAGGCAAAAGCAGTTAGACGCCCTGGGCTAAACTGAGTAGCTAAATCCCCAATTATCCTGATAAGCCACCTATTGATTTTACAGCATGGACACAACTCTAGCATGGCTGATGGCGGAAGAATCCAGTGTTTACACCAACGCAGACGTAGCATTTTTGCCATGCGGGATATGCTGTCCTGTTGTAATCTAAACAAGTGTTTGTGTCTTCTTAAAGACTTGCTTTTATGCTGTTAGCACTACCTAGCAAGCACCACTAGGGGGCAATATCATGAGCTGCATTAAAACAAAGCATCACTTCCACTGAATGTAGCAGATACCCCATGTAATGGTCATTAAAAAAGAATGTCAAAGAGGAAATAAAACACAGCTAAACCCATAATACAGCCCTGTTTGTGTTGAGGTGTGTGTGTGTGTGTGTGTGTGTGTGTGTGTGTGTGTATGGGGTGTGTGTGTGTGTGTGTGTGTGTGTGTTCTGCAGTGGCCTTACTTCACGGAAAGGGAAAAGTCCCCGGGAGTACTCTCGCTCTCTCGGATGAGGAAGGCCCCGTCCTGTCGCTGTTTGTTAAGCATCTCCTCAGCCTTCGCCCGCGGGATCTTTCCGTAAAACCACCTGACGCCAAAGAGGGACCATTAATCAATGCCACAACATCAAAGGGCCTGTTTTCACAGGGCTTACAAAACAGGACACCCTGTGTGTACACGCATCAGTCGAGAGGGAACACACATTCGGTTGATTAATACAGAGGTGGCCTTTGAAATTCAAGTTGCTTGCCTGGTGCTTGCTTGAACAGCCTGTAAAAAAAATAATCAATATCACTACATCAGATCTTGAAATGAGAACATTTCTACTGAATCCCTTGGGACATGAGGAGAGTCACTGGAACCACTGCAAATGGGTCACATGACTCACTGCTCATTGACAGCATAATAGCTTCGTTCTGTTTTCTTGGATACTACAATGCCATATCAGTATAGTTCATTACAATAGGACTTAAGGTGAAATTAAGTGTGAATCAATCATAGTCCTGTTGTTTGATGTTACCCTGTGCTGTCGGTAGGAATGAAAATGAGAGAATGTGGTACAACTTAGACCAAATAGCGAAACCACAGCTAATGCTAATTGATAAGGGTGACGAAATTTGCTTGTTTTCCTGTCCCCCTATCAGTTAGCGTTAGCTGTCGATTTGTAAATTTGATCCACAATGCACCAAATTCCCCTTATACCCATGGCTGGCTCTAGGTTTTTTTGCTGTCCTGGGCCAGATTTTAGGTTTGTCCCTTCTATTCTAGAAAGACATGAAGAAATAAGAAAAAGAAATGTATTGTGATGCCCCCTTGAAATTTTCCAGCCTCTGCAATTGGCCCAGGTCGCCTATGCCAGGAACTAGCTTGACAATGGTAATACAGTACCTATTGGCAGCTCTAAGCAAACTCGGCCAATAGGGCTAGGAGTTAGTTCACTCTGTACAATCTCTTCAGCTGCACTATCCCAACTGTAAATAATCCACTTATTGCCACTGATTCCGGGTTTAATGCTGCAAGTAAGTCTGGAACATTTAAATCAATTTGATCGAACAAACAACTGAGCGGAGGTCAGCCATAAGCAGCAGTAGCTGCAGCATCGGTTCCTGTTGCACTTGAGTGCTTCAGTGAAGGTGAGGAAAAGGTGCAATTGCATTTGTGCAACCCCAGCGTGAGAGGAGGATGTTAGCCGGCAGGGGTGCTGACGGACATGAGGGTCACTCCATGGTGCACTGGTGGTCACGTCACAGTCTGAACCCATTCTGGGCCCCACTCACACTCTCCTGTCAATCAAACGCACACATAACTGCACAGGGTCTGGACCTGGTCCCATAAGTATGGCTTTGTTAGCAGGTTCCGGAATGTTAGCGCCGCAGAGCAAGATGATGATCTGTGGGCTTTAGCTCTCTGGATTGAGGCTCCTGAATGTGGAACCCCCAAGTCCCCCCCCCCCCCCAAGACCAACTGCTCCATCTGTCACACTGGATATTTATGGCCAAGGAACGCCCCACAGTCCCTTCTCAAGGCACCCATACCCAGTCTAATGCATTAGCCTCCAATTGACAAACTATCAACCAGGTGTTCATTTGCCAACACCATTATTGCTAACTAGTTAGCATCTTTGGTGGTTGGGAATACACACTGAAACCACCAAATGTGCTAGCTTAGTTAGACCAGTGGAGGAAGCAACTACCTCTTGCTTTGTCTCCTGATTGTCTAGCCCTCAAGGGGATTTCTTGCTCAGGAGGTTCATGAGAGGCTATGGAGAAGGTGTAGAAAGCTCATGGCGGCAGCAGTGGGCTGCACGGTCTACATGAACATCGATGAATGGGTGCAACTGACCCAAAGCCACTGCGCCAAGCCAAAACCGCAATCCGTCTCCAGGATATCCCTAACCCATGATTCAGAGGGGAGCCAAATGCATCACTTCAAAGTCAACCAGGCTCTGCCATTAGCGCAGTAGAGCCAGAAAGCCGACAGGAAAAGTATAAGGCGCGGATGGCTCAGATAAAACAACTTTCCATTTCAGCGCCACTAGAAAGGGGGCTTCTGTCTAAAAGAAGCCCGGGCTCTATTTCTACACGTGGAGCAGTTCAAACGCAGGGCAAGGGTAAGTGGGTCTGGATAGGGGGGACACCACGGCGCCTGAATCAGCAGAATGGGGCTCGGAGCTCTGGCCACATGACGAGGGCCTCTGACCAAAATGGGGATCTGCGCAGAAGCCAAACCCAAAACCTCCAACCACAAGACTCCCAGCCAGAGAGGAGGAAAAATGGTGGGGGTGAGGGTGGCGTGGGCTTCAGAACCATCTCCTACATTGCATATCATTTTAAAGAGATGCTTTTGGCTGCCTGTCCTGTGCAACAAAACTGGCACGTCTCCCTGGATTTCACTGATTTATAATAACAAACTGGAGCTCCAGCGGTCTAGCTTTACTGTGGCCAGCACAGCAGCACCACGCAGAGGTTAAAAGCACTGAGGCCTGTCACACACCAAACTATTGCTCAGACAAGCTTGGGCCACCATTAGCTAGTGTCTGTTGGCCTGGTGTTTGCCAAAGTGTGGGACATACTGCTAAGTTGGATCCTTTGTGGCAGTTTTTTTGGCCAGTTGTGGAGCATCAGCTCTGGAGCCTGTTGGTGAAAGAGACTGGATCTGTATTGCCTTGCAATGGTAGACCGCTACTGCACCAGTCTTCAGGTTCACAGGGGAGGTTGACAGGGATAGGTTTAATAGACTGGAATATAGATGGCGGTCATACCGCTTCACAGAATAAGAAACTATGTTTATATTTTATTTAACTGCCGGCTTGCTTATAAACAAATCTTTTTGAGAGGTCTCAACACTGAATGCCGAACATGGACAACAAAGAAACTGTGGCAGCAGTGACCTACTTCAGTACTGGTGTAGTGCTTGGGTACGATCAAAACTTACTGATGTGGCCTCATTTCGATGTAATTCTTGGGGATGAATCCCTCCCTCCCGTTCACCTCGGCCTTATACCAGTTCTGGTCACATTCTTCATTTAAAACCTACAAATTGAAAGCAGACAGTTAAGTAGAGCAATAGTGGTGAACAGCAGTACAGAACAGAACAACGGACAGGCTCATGGACAAACATGCAAGAAAAATAGGAGGGAACAGCAGACAAATGACACATTTATCGACCAAAAACTCAGCGAGGGCCCACAACAAATGTCACATTCTCTCCTGACAGGTCTCCACAGACAACATCACGAGGTGCGGAGCTCGTAAAAAAAAAAAAAAAAAAAAAAGGACGACATGTGGCTGGCCTAGATAGCCAGAGGAAGAGTGGGGAGAGCAGACCAAAGCGTCTCCATCAGGAAACAAGCGTGCAACATCCTTCCTGAGCGAATGAGGAGCAGGGGGAGAGCAGAGCTGGCACCGGTGGCGGCGCGACACGCAGGGTGTCGTCGTTGCCATGGAGGAGTCACGCTTTCGGTACAACACATGCTGAGCCACCCAGATATGGCTGAGCACCACTCCACTCCACTCCACACCACACCACACCACACCACTCTTCTTCAGGAACAACCAGAGCCATGCGTATGTCAACACATGGAGGCCGCCACTTAAACAAAAAGCTTCTAAGTGTCCTGGCACACATTTAAAGAGCCTGCATGGTATTTTAGGTGAGCTTTAGTAGAACTAGTGGGGGGGGGGGGGGGTGGTCTGTTTGAAGTCAGTTATAACTCCCGCTGGTCTTCAATGCAGGTCCAGCACTGTCAGCACCACATAGAATGCCCATCTGTGCTCATTCCCCCAGGCCAAGTGGACACACACACACACACACACACAATGTCTCTCTCGCTCCCTCTCTCACACACAGACTGAGACAAGTAAACATGAACTGCCTAAGAGAACAATGACAATCCTTTAAAACACATCATTTCAGAGTGCCTTCACTCAAAGTGTCACACAACGCTAACTTCAGCAATGGGGCCGAACTTTTCCATCGCCTGGAACACACCACAGGAACGCATCCAGCCCCGTTGTCAGAGATGTCCGCTCCTCTGCTTGTGGAAAGAGACGGGAGATGAGTCCCCCCGGTCTCCAAGCGCTAGCGGCCTTCAGTAAACAGCCATTAATCTTCCTCTACTGCCGCCCAGCTGTGGCGCCTTCACTGCCGGGCCACAAAGTGAGAAAGACTCGCACTGTAAACAACCAGGGGGGCCAAACAATGTGATCCAAAACAAGAACAGAAGTCTGAAGTGACCTATATTTGTGAAGGATTCAAAAACTCCATACAAATGGCTTCCTTGGGATTCAAAGGCTGCTAAATGGAAATGGTTTAAAGGAAATGCTTCAGTGAGTGCGCTGTCTAAACATATCTTTCTGCTGTGTGTGTGTGTGTATGTACATATATGTATATAAAATGTATATATACATATATATTTATATAAAATGTTACACTGCACAGGATGATCAGATATTGTGGAGTGGTCATTTGAGGTCCATTTGTTCTCTCCAACACCAGCCATCACGTGTCTTTCAAGAGAGGTGCCCGTCACACAGCTAATGGGAATGACCCTGCACTAACTCCAGCCACAGACATACAGCCTTCACCCACTAAAGAAGCTGCTTCTGTACCTAACTAAACTGGCATTAAGCTTCAGATCTACAGTGCATCTCCAGTTAAGATGGGATGATGCCCACTATTGTTTCCTAGTGTCTCTAGTGTTTTCCTGGTATTTATCACATTTTATCGACTTACATTTTTATGGCTGAATTGTCTTCATGTGTCTGATTTTTACTTGTATGTCTGTTTAGCGTGACTAGCACACAGGTTCTCTAAGACAATTTCCTGTGCAAACACTCAATAGAGTATGATCTTATCTCATGGCCATCCAATGGAGTCCTTTGCAAACTCAAATAGGTGGCGAGCTGCAAAGAGAGTAGGGCGGGGGGGGGGGGGGGGGGGGGG
>JAVQKI010096788.1:0-12027 GCA_036025975.1 Nematalosa erebi
TTAAGGAGCGAGGGAGAGAGAGATTGTTCTCTTTCTGTCTGTCCCCCCTGAATTGTTTTTCTCTCGGTCTCCCCTCACTGCCCCCCCCCCCCCCTTCACTCTGTGTCCGCTGATTTGAACATATTATCTGACATCTTATTTATCCTTCTTCTACAGTTCTCTGTCTCGATCCTCTGTTCCTCCCACTCTCTGTTCCTATTTCTCTTTTTCTCTCCATTTCTCCCTTCATCTCTTTTTTCTTCTCATCGCTTTCTCTCTCTTCACCTCTCTGTCTCCATTTGTCACTCTCTTTCTCCATCTCTATTTCTCCCTCCATCTCTCTCCCTCTTCCTTCATCTCTTGTTGACGATGCCACTCCATTTCCGCTATAGTGCAGAGACAGGAGATCGGTTTAATATTCACCATATAAAATGTTAAAAACAACTCTGGAATAGCCATTTGCTTCTCTCTGTTCTGCTCCCAACACAGAGAATCATTTTAACACAAAAAAAGTACAAATCTCTTTCTTTCTCTCTTTCTCTCCTTAGTTCTCCTCTCCTCTCGCTCCATGGCAGATTTATGCACCTCCTGAGAGAGTGACAATGTTCTCAATTTCAATTCCTCTGTCTATCTTTCTATCACTCCTTCATTCCATCTCTCTCTCTCTCTCTCTCTGTTGCTGTGTTAGGACAGGAATTTACGGCCTACAGTACCTGAGTAACAGTTCTCTCCATGGCCTGCACTCACAGCATTGCTATATCTCTTTCTCTGTCTCTCTGTCTCTCTCTCTTTCTCTCTCTCTCTCTCTCTCTCTCTCTCTCTCGTGCTCAGGGGCACACATGCATTATTGATGCTTTGCTGGCAGTCGGCTGATTCCCCAGCTCTCACATTACCCACAGCACAGCACAGCACAGCACAGCAAATACACAACACAACACAGAACAATACAGCACAGCAAATACACAGTACAACACAGAGCCGCACAGCACAGCACAGGACAGCAAAGCAAAAGCAAAACTCAACACAGAACAATGCGGCGCAGCAACTACACAGCACAACACAGCACAGCAAAGCTCAACACAGCACAGCACAGCACAGCACAGCAAATACACAGCACAACACAGAGCCACACAGCACAGCACAGGACAGCAAAGTAAATGCACCACTCAACACAGAACAATGCGGCACAGCACAGCAACTACACATCACAGCACACTACCATACAGTAGAGCAAATGCATAACTCAACACAGAGCCGCACAGCACAGCACAGCAAATACACAACTCAACACACAGCCGCACAGCACAGCACAGCACAGCAAATACACAACTCAACACAGAGCCGCACAGCACAGCACAGCACAGCACAGCACAGCAAATGCATAACTCAACACAGAGCCGCACAGCACAGCAAATACACAACTCAACACAGAGCCGCATAGCACAGCACAGCAAATACACAACTCAACACAGAGCCGCACAGCACAGCACAGCACAGCACAGCACAGCAAATACACAACTCAACACAGAGCCGCACAGCCAATACACAACACAACATAGAAGCACAGAGCACAGCACATTACAGTGTACACTCACACACACACATACACACAGCACAGCAGAAGTGAATTCAGAACAGCACCAGGACAGACAGCACAAAAAGGCACAGCAAACTGCACATTAACTCTTAGCAAGGAGCCTGAAACACCACAGCAATGGCACACATACACTCACACACACACACACACACACACACACACACACAAACACATAGGAGTGTAGCTGTCTTTAGGCAAGTAGCTGTGTTGTGTTTGACCTGGGCTCTGTCTGTCTCTTATCTCCCAGTCTGTCTGTCTCAGCTGTAGACTTTGCTCTCTGATAGACTTCTCTGCCTACTGGCCCAACACTGTAGTTCCCCTCCACAGCACAGGGGACTTTGACCCCAGTTTCTGCCTTTGGTGATGCGTTAGATTTAGCCTAAACCACATAATAGTAATAATAATAATAATAATAATAATAATATATTGGTGATATGCTGTTTGGTCCTAGAGTTGTTGACATGATGGTGTGTGTGTGTGTGTGTGTGTGTCTCTCTGTTTCTGGGCGCAGTGTCCTTTAGAGAGTGTTACTGTAGCTAGCACTGAGTGAGAATGAGCCAGCGGTGCGGCTTACACTGCTGATGCAGGCGACACGGGGTCGACCACTGATCCTGGGAACACAACAGCTGTGGATCAAGAGTGCTCTGTATGTGTGTGTGTGTGTGTGCGTGGATGTGCTAGTCATGAGTTTATAAATAGATCTGTTTGTGCATGTATGCTTGAATATATGGTATGTATGCATGTATGCATAAGAATTTATGTGTGTGTGTGTGTGTGTGTGTGTGTGTGTATACTCTACTAATAAGGTTGTGTGCGACTATGAAAAGGATTGGTCAAGTTTAATGAGCAATTGATTCTTCCAGTGTTGCTTCTGTTTTTCTCTTTCTGATTGGACAGGTATGCACCACCTGTGTGTGTTCTGTTCCTTCCTGGTTGAAATCACAGTGTGTTTAGAATCCCCATAACAGACTTAAATATTATTTCTGCTGAAGCATCGCAGCAACAGCAAACACACCCCTACCCTCACCGTCCACCACCCCCCACCCTGCCAGCTCTCGCTCGCCCGCTCGCTCCGAGGGAGATCTGTCCCTGGCTGGCCGTGGCAGCAGGGTCATTGCATAACGACATGCTCACACACACGCACACACACACACACACACACACACACACACACACACACACACACACACGCGCACACACACACACACACACACACACACACACAGATTAAAGCCTACAGCGGTCTCCACTGCCACTGCTGCTGCTGATGGTGATGGTGCTGCTACTGATGCTGCCCTACTCTGATGTCTCAGGCTGTTCTCATTGGCTGTGCCTGACCATAGACTACGCCTAGTGTGTCGTCCCCTTCTGGGAATCAGCCAATGAGGGAGGACAAAATCAGAGAGAAACAGAGAATTATGTGTGTGTGTGTGTGTGTGTGTGTGTGTGTGTGTGTGTGTTTGTGTGTGTTAGCGCCAGGGTAAGAGAGAAAGAGAGTGAGAAGTGTGTGTATATGTGTATGTGTGTGTGTGTGTGTGTGTGTGGGGTTAGCATCCGGGGCGGCCCATGCCAGATGCTAAGCCTTCTATCTTTCTAATGCGGCCTGTCTGCCTTCCTGCTTGCTTCTCTAATCTGACCGTTAGCATTGGAGGACCTGAAAGAGAAGCGAGAAAGAAAGAGTAGGAAAAAGAGAAGAGATGGAGAAGAGAGGAAGACAGAGAGTAGCAAAAAGAGAGAGACAGAGAGAGTAAGAAAGAGAGAGAAAAGCTGAAGAGTGTTGTAAAGGGGGAGGGGGATAGAGCTGCAAAGAGAGAGATCAATGAGAGGGGGAGAGAGGGTAGGAAAGACAGATGGAGAGAGGGGGGAAAAGAGGATGATGGAAAGAAGGGTAGAAAAGACGTACACAAGGTAAGAGGGAGAGGCGGAGGAGAAGGTGGAAGAATGGAAAAGACTGAGATAGAGGACAGAGGAAGAGAGTGAGAAAAGGGAGAGATGAAGGAGAGTGGGAGAGCTAGAGAGATGGAGGAAAGAGGCAGAGAGGGAGTTGAGGGAGGAAAGGTGGAAAGAGAGAGGAAAAAGAGGCAGAGGAGCTACAGTAGAGGACAATGAAGGCAGGCATGGACAGGCTGGAGGATAGTGAAGGCAGGCATGCAGTGATTTGGGCCTCAAGGCTCTGAGGACTCAGAAGCTGTGTGTGTGTGTGTGTGTGTGTGTGTGTGTGTGTGTGTGTGTGTGTGTGTGTGTGTGTGTGCGTTTGTAACTGCTGGCTGGCTTTGGTGGCTTTTCCAAGAACTGACGGCGATGTTGATCTATCTGCCTGTTGTTGTTATACTCTGTTAAAGAGGTCAGAAAAAACAACAAGGTTGAGTCCCCAGCACTGATGTAAGAGGCCTGTCTCTGTAACTGGCAGTCAGTGCCACAGTCCTGTGAGGGGGATTGAGATTGGAGAAGGCTGGCCCTCATGCTCTGGGTTTAGGTTTGGGATTGGAGGATTGACTGTGTGTATATGTGTATGTTTGTGTGTGTGCATCGTTGTACTTAAGATATGCTTATTGTATTGCGCCTGTGTGCATCTCTGTGTGTGTGTGTGTGTGTGTGTGTGTGGGTGTTAAAATATGCACTCCAATTGTCCAGCTGACATAAATGGCTATTCCTAAGCCATCAGACTCACATGTTCCCCCACCCCCTTTTTCTCTGTCCTGTCTGTCAGGTCTGTCCCAGAGCTCCAGTAGAAGAATAAACTAGGCCTCCGGTGAGGGGCGTGTGGTCAGCGGAAGGCAAGGCGGGGCTTCACCCCCATGCACACCCCCAGCGGTACCATGGGTAGCTCGCCTGAGGTGCTCTCCTGGACCTCCTGTCCGAGCCTGCTGGTGGGCAAGCTCAAAGAGGAGCTTAAGCTGACCGTGGTGGGAGACGCCGCCAAGAAGAACAGCAGCAGCAACCCCCCCAACAACCCTCCCATCACCAACACAGGCAACTCGCAGGTACTGTAGGCATGCATGCAACCATTGTAAGTTTTGTTGGTAGGATTATAGTCTGAGAAGTAATTACAGTGTCATTGAAATGCAATTATTGTCGCATATTTTTTGTGTAAGTATTCTTTTAAGTCCTCAGCTATCAGGTAGTGATGCAATGACTATACATTTTGCTTGAGAAGTTGTCTGAGATGTAATCACAGTTCCACGATTATCACAATTGTTATGCATTAATTGAAATGGAATTAGAATTTACTTCCTCAGCCATCAGCTAGACATGCAGTGATTTAAGAGATTTGAAATTTTGTTTAAGAAGTTTTCTCAGATTATCATAACTGTTAATAATGTGATTGTTATTTATAATGATTGTTAATGTTACGCTAATAATCATTGTAAGGATTTCTTAATGTCAGCATTTATTAAACGTGACCCTTTAAATCATGGATATTAATGACATTGGTTAACGGCCACATCCCTAACCCCCAGAGCCCACTGGCCCCCACCACTGGTCTCCTGCCCCCCCACAATGCCCCCACCTCTGGCGGGCTCAACAACGCCAACCTGCCACCCCAGATCATCACGGACCTGCCGCCACCTACGCACCTGCCGGTACCCCTCCAGCAGCTCCATCCCCCTGGTCGCTTTGGTGGCAGCGGAGGGCTGGGCAGCGGGGGTGAGGAGGACTCGGCTCTTGGTGGCACGAGCCCGCCCATCACAGCGCTGAGCGAGGACTCCACACGCGAGCAGGTCAGATTTATGACACACACACAAGTAATTGGACCAAAGTAAACGTTGCAAGAAATACCATACTGTAATTCTATGTGCTATATCATAATTTGAAGGCTTGTATATTACAGGCTGAAGGTGGTAAATTGTGTGTTTGTGTGTGTGTGTGTGTGTGTATGTGTGGATTCAGCATGTGTTTTTAGTCAAGGCGAGATGTATTTGTTGTCAAGGTGGCAACAAATTGGGGTAAACCTTGGATACTATTCTTTTCCATTCTATTCTATTCAGGACCACTTTGACAACAGCATGCTACAGCTTCAGGAGCATGAGGATGGGGAGGCCGAGTCACCTGGCTCTTACGGCCAGGGAGGGTGCCTTAGCGGCGGGGAAGACGGCAACGAGGAGGGGGGTGGGAGTGGAGGCGGAGGGGGCGAGGGGTGCCCCGAGGACCAGCATGGAGGTGGGGGGAGCATGCACCCCCGGTGCCACCACCCGCACCCCGACGACATCAAGCTGCACTTCCAGAGGGCGGGACAGGGAGGAGGCTTCCTGGAGGGGCTCTTTGGTTGCCTCAAGCCTGTCTGGAACATCATCGGGAAGACCTACTCTACTGAGTACAAGCTTCAGCAGCAAGGTGTGTGTCTGCACGTGTGTGTGTGCGTGTGTGTTTATGTATGGGAATATCTAGACCAAGGAGGAACAAGGTGTGTGTGTGTTTATATCTATGAGAGAGGGTGTGTGTGTTTATATGTATGAGAGAAAGAGAGAGAGTGCGCACCTCCACAGAGACAAGCTGAGGCAGCAAAGTGAGTGTTGGAACACCTACTTAACCAAGTACAAGTCCCAGCAGCAAGGTGTGTGTGTGTGTGTGTGTTTGTCATTTGAGGGATAATGGAATGCTAGCTCTTCTGTCGCAACACCCTTTATTTTTGCTGCTAGCCTCTCCTTTTCTAGCAGTGTGATTAATAAGGTAAACACAAGCAAGGTGTGTGTGTGTGTGTGTGTGTGTGTGTGTGTCAACCCGCCTGTCAGTCTCTCTCTTTATGAGTGTATTGGTATTTCAACTCATTGAAGAAAAGACATTCAAGCAAGCAAGTATTATAGAGATGACAAAGAAGTGGTTGCACAGGAGTATAAGCAATGAAGATAATACCTGAAAGATGTTTTAATATAAGGATAATCTAGAGATTAATTCATATAGAAGGTTAAGCAAAGAAGTGCCTGGTAAGTGCATGTCAGGTATGTTCTAGGATTGATGAAGGTGAGGCTGTCCCTAACAGGGCTGTTCAGCTTAGAATGGAATATGAGGTGTGGCCTCTGTCCCTGTCTGCCAGGAGAATAGATCTAGACAGAACCTATATAATCCTAACACACACCCTCGATGGCCTGTGATGGGACGGTCCAGCTGTCAGGAGTGCTATGGGTGGAATGGGTGAAACCAAACTCTGATGGGGGGGTGGAGGGGTGTAGGGTTAACTCAAGGGGACATTCTTTCCTGCAGCCATGTATTAGATCCCTGACACTGGTCCCCGACACACATGTACTCTTATGCACGTATGTGCATATTAATGCAAAATTACAGCCACACAAATATACACTTCTTTGATCTCTATCTCTGTCTTTATCTCTCTCCCTCTCCCTCCCTCTCTCTCTTCTTTCACACACACACACACACACACTCTCTCTCTCACACAAACAAACACACACTGACACACGGGCACACACAAACACACACACACACACACACACACACACAGATATAGTTACTGTACATACAGTAGCTGAAGTGCTTGACCTCCGTTTTGCATGTCTGTGCTGGGGTTGGGCAGGGCTTGGTTTCCTCCATCTGTCTGTGGCATGATGGCAGGCATCTCCCCCAACACCAACTGGCCCCTCTCACTCTTCCAGCCCAACCTCTGATGGAGCCGCTAACCGCTTGCCCCCAGAGCCAGCTGGGACAGAACAGCCAAAGGCCCCAAATAGCTAATTGTACTTTACTGTGCTGTACTATACTGTGATCTGCCATTTTTTTTGGGCTGAAGGCCCAGATAGAAGCCATACCAAACCCTTTTAAGATTCTTGTGTTTTTGCTATCCCCAAAAATAAATAATAAATAAATAGTATGTTATTGTATTGTCTTTGTTCGTATGTAGCTAGTCTTTACTGTGCAGTGTGAGACAGAGTACTATAAATAGAGGCAGAAGCCATGAAATACTTAGCAATCCACAATGAAAACCACAGACAGTGGCAAATTCCTTGCCCTGCTAGACTGTATTCTGCTCTACTGTAATGTATTATGCTGCTGTACTACACAAACACATTCAAAAGCACTCAGTAGAGGCGAGTCTCACGCCAAGCTAGTACGAATGCTACTGCGTTACCCTGCCCTAAACCAACCCAGTCATTAGATAGGGATTAATGCCATGTCATAGTGCTGTATGTACTCCATTATGCAATTCAGTACAACACAGCACAATCCCAACCCACAACCACTGTTTGCCATTTAAGTAAGTTTGGTGAACCTCATATCACATACTTTATATATTATACTGTTATAACCAATGGTTATAACTGATCAGTGGGTTTTTTATGATGAATGGGTTTGTTGCATAACAGAAAGAGTATGAGGAGTATGAGAGGACTGCATATCGAGGACTGCTAAGTGTGTGTTCATGCATGCGCGTGTGTGCATGCGCGCGCGTGTGTGTGTGTGTGTGTCATATTATATCAGCGTTGTTGATGTCTCATTGTCAGTTTAAGGTCACGCATGTGTCTCTGTGGATATTAGCATCACTATAGCCCCTCAACATGGTTTCAGATAGACTGCATCAGCATTGCTTCCAATGTGTGAGTCACTATGAAGAGAGATTGCTTGGTACCATTAGTCCACAAAGTGCATAAGGAAGGTGCAGTGACTGTAATGTAGGTACATTTTACAGGTTTAATGATGTGACCTGAACACTGTCATTCAGCATGTAGTAGGAAGTAGGAAGAAGGTGAAATGATTGCGATTCAGTTTATTTCCTTAATGACAACATTTGGCCCACAGATGCTGAGAAAGAGAGAACAACAAACAAACACACACATTCGTAAAGAGAAACAAACAGATGACCGGCAGTAAACCTGATGTTCCGTGTTCCGTGTGTGTGTTTTGTCTCTCTCTCAGACATGTGGGAGGTTCCGTTTGAGGAGATCTCGGAACTGCAGTGGCTGGGGAGCGGGGCGCAGGGGGCCGTGTTCCTGGGCAAGTTCCGCTCTGAGGAAGTAGCCATCAAGAAGGTCCGTGAACAGAAGGAGACGGACATCAAGCACCTGCGCAAACTCAAACACCCCAACATAATCGCCTTCAAGTAGGTACCACCAACATGCCGACGAGAGCCTGAAGAGGGCCGTGTCTGTGAAAGTGAATAAGAACTCAGTGACTGAATCCCAATGCCCACCCCTCCCCCAAGCCTCTAAGCCCTTAGCCCTGAACCCTTCAAGGCCTTATCCCTGTTGTGTGAGGTTATGGAGTGCTGTTGGTAGGTACAAAAATGACAAAATTTGGTACAAGACAGACTGAATTTGCAAATCGGCGAAAACGAAACTGAAATAAAGTTTCTAAGCCCAGATCATTTAATGATCATTTAAGGTTATCTGAGTGCACCTGACGGATACGGCTCAGCTGACATCGAAGCCAAGCTTTTAGGGAAAATAGCATTTCTTCTGTCTGGCACTTTTCAAGGTTGAACACTAAACGTTAAAAGGCAGTGCAATACAATGTTAGAGGATGACGTCAAGTGTTGTGTTGCCTGTGTGGTACAATTCAAAACAAAACAATGCGATGTGCTGCTAACTGAACAATAGATGCAAGTGCCGTAGCATTCAATGCAGAACAAGATGCAATTTACTGTAGTACCGGTGTTACTTCATGCAGGGGAAGTTATTGAAATTTACTTGGTGCCAAACAATGCAGTAGAACACTATGTGATCACACTGTGTGATTAAAAACAATGCGATACAGTGCAGGTTCATTACAGCACAGGGATATAGTCTGTAATGTAGTACAGACTATTATACATTATAAAGTGTCAAGGGCAATGCTGTGGTTTACTGCAGACCAGCGCAAAGCATTAACTTTGACTCAGTGTAGGGAAAGTCAATTTGGTAGAGTGTAATTTAGTGCCAAAAGATGCAGCACCGTGCAGAAGTCCGAGTAAAACAGTGCAGTGCGGTGCAGTCCAGGTGAGTGATGCCCTGTCCTGTCCTGTCCTGTCCTGTCTACAGTCCTCCCAGGCTACATGCTCCTGCACCAGAGTAGATACTCTGATATACTGTCAATACTGTATTCACCAGTTAGATAGTCTCTGTTATCAGCACCAGGTGCTCATTGCATGGAGCACTATGCATGTGTAATATAATTTAACAGTGTAATCTGTTTATGGTCTTTCCTTCTCCTCCCAGTAATGCAGTGAGATACGGTGTAATGGATACCATACAATGTTTATAATGTTAATGTCAATGATGATTCATTTACTGTATAAAGCACATTTAAAAACAACATTAGTTGACCAAAGTGCTGTAGAACAAAGAAACAAGCAAATGAGACAGACAAAAAAACTATGTATATGAGACAAAGAAAGAATGTATGTAAAGAGTGTGTGCATTGTGATGTAATTATTATGTCATTTCCTCCCATCCTGTCTGTCAGGGGTGTGTGCACTCAGGCTCCGTGCTACTGCATCATCATGGAGTACTGTGCCCAAGGCCAGCTTTACGAGGTGCTGCGGGCGGGCCGCAAGGTCACCCCGCGCCTGCTGGTGGACTGGGCATCAGGCATCGCCAGCGGCATGAACTACCTACACCTGCACAAGATCATCCACAGAGACCTCAAATCACCAAAGTGAGTGAACACACACACACACACACACAAACTTCTTACACCTGCACAAGATCATCCACAGTGGGCACATCGTGCACACTCAGTGCAAGTGTGCAGATACCTCTTGGGCACACTAGGGGTGGGAATCAAGAACCGGAAAGAATCGAGTAGAATCGAGAATTGAATGCTTCAATTCACTGGTGTCGTATCCCTCTGACATTATCGATTCCTCTTATCAGTGCATGTTTTTCAGACCATTGTTTCAAATGCAAATTTGAAATGGATGACACAGCCCTACACAGTTTTCCTCAATCTAATAAACTGCTTTTGTTACCTTTGGGCTAGAGGCTACAGTATGTGCTGATACTGAAACCCTGTTTAGAATACCTTCTAAACAGTAAGGAATTGATAAGAGAATTTATGAAAAATTGGACTGATGAGCAGAATCATCAGTGGCACCGATATTGAAAAAATCCTGTCAGTTCCTACCCCTAGTGCGCACACACACACACACACACACAATATGACCTCAGATCACCAAAGTGAGTCAGCCAGTCTGTATATACATAAGAGAATATGCAAGGATGCAGCAAACAAAGACAGACTCCCATCAGTGTCTTGTCTTCCTAAGGAAGAGGCTGCTCATCTCCAGCCTCCTCCACCATCCTTCCTGTTCTAATCACATTGTTCTCTAATCAGTGTCATTTTAAAGTTGCTGCACTATGCTGTGCTCTGCTGGACTAGACTGGGCTGGACTGGACTGGACCAGGATGTGTGGTGCACTCAACTCACAGTCATCTGAGTAATGCTTGCGTAAGAGCAGCCAGAAAAGCAGGAAAAAATAGAAATCAGCAAAGAAGTCATCAGAGGGAGAGAGAGAGAGAGAGAGAGAGAGAGAGAGAGAGAGAGAGAGAGAGAGAGATGAAGAGAGAGAGGAAGAAGAGAGAGGAGGGTGGGTAGAGATGGAGAGAGAGAGATGAGAAAGAGAAAGCAAGCGAGAGAGAGGGCAGGCAGAGTTCACATCCATCAGGAGGTGGTAAAGGGGATGAGGTGTTCTGTTGAGGAAGCGTTACCTCAGAGTATAACACAATGACCGTGCACCGCTTTTGAGGAACAACGTGGAAATGAAAGTGGAACATAATAATTGTTCCTGGAAATCTCTCTCCTGTCAACATGTATAGTTCTGTTCCTATAATCAGAAAACAGAAGTGTGTATGCTTGTTTATCTGTGTTTACTGTATGTGTGTGTGCATGACAAGAGAGTGTGTTTGTGTTTGTATTTGCATATCTTTGCATGTGTTTCTCATATATATTCTTCTTTTCTTTCTGTCCTTCCCACCCCCACCCCTCCTTCTCCCTGTTTTGCTGTGTTCTGTTCCGTGTTTTGATAGTGTGTTGGTCACGCACAATGACGCGGTGAAAATCTCAGACTTTGGGACCTCCAAAGAGCTCAGTGACAAGAGCACCAAGATGTCCTTTGCGGGTACAGTGGCCTGGATGGCGCCCGAAGTGATCCGGAATGAGCCGGTGTCAGAGAAGGTGGACATCTGGTGAGTGACAGATGAACTGCAGCCTGTGCTGCCCCTCTTCACACACACACACACACAAACACACACACACACACAAACACACACACACAGACAAGACTTACCATGGATCTGTAACAGTCCTTTATATGCTGTTACGGTAGTTTATGTAGTTTCAATTCATAAATCATTCATTGTTTTTTCTTTATTATAGCTAATTATCCTGATTATGCATCCTAGTATCCAAACTATTTATCTCTTGCATTTCTCCCTCACAAATACTCCACATATTATCACACAATAAAGAGCTTTTATCAGCATTTTAGGCGAGGATCATTAATGTGTTAACACTTCACACATAAA
>JAVQKI010096893.1:0-21243 GCA_036025975.1 Nematalosa erebi
TCGGGCTCGGGCCTGCAAATCAAGTTAATTGGTCGGGCTCGGGCTGGGTCGGGCTTTAATACCCGCGGGCCTGGGTCGGGTCGGGCTGGATTTTTTAGGCCCGATCTTACCTCTACTCAGTCTCCATGAAGAACAAGGTTTGAGTCCACCATGAGGTTAATTCCTCAAACCAATCCCTATTGCTCTCTCACTCATTTCCTTTTTCTGTCTTTATCGGCCTGCTCTGCTCTCTGCTTCTACCGTGACCGTGATCACACCTCTCCTGGCCAGCTCTCTGGGAGCTGGGTGTGTCATCCTATCCGGTCCAAGTAAAACATCTGAATGTCAAGATGAACCAGAAGGTTCTGCCAGCTTAAAAAGCCTTCAGCCTGTTCCAGCTGCTCTCCATCTCATGGGGTGGACGCAGGGATACTATTATTCCGGTTAGAACAGGAATATTTCCTGCATGAAACTGTAGTCCATGTGTGCTTAGAGAAGTGACAGATAGAAGATAGAAGGTCTCAGAATCAACAATGATGAGCCCTGACTGTTGAAAGCACTAGTCATATCTCGCTCCTTGTTAACTCAACTGCTGGAAGCCTCATCACAAAGGCATATGTGTGTTCTCAGATCAGAGAGGCACTTGCATCCCTCAATGTTCTTGCACATTTTAATGTGATGACAAGTCACATAACATGAAACTTCTCTTCAAAACGTCCTTTTCCCCCGAAGCCTCAAGCTAGCGCATGTGGTTGACAGGCCATTCCTACAAGTGATTAGTTGGACTTATTTTCCTGATTACTTAGGTGGTAGTGGGCCATGGCATTTACGGTACTCTCAGTTTCTCAGAGAATCCAAAAGGCAGATTCAACTCTCTGGATCGACCCTTTCAGCAGGGGCCAAATACTTTTGCCACAATATGTATGCACAATAACTCATGACAAAAATGGAATTTGTAATGGAAGGCCATTGTGGTGTACTCAAATACAGAGAAAGATGAATGACTAGACTACAGGCAACTGTGAGGGTGAATACATTTTGTTGGATGGAGGTTCAGGAGAGAGCAGAGTGCATAAGTTTAAAAAAAAAAACAAACTCAACCACGTGAGAATAAATGGATGAAATATACTAGACCAGATACAAATCCTCCACATGTGTAAAAATGTGTTGTCCCTATTCTTACAATTTATGGCAACAGAACAATATCATTGGAGTAGATTTTTAGCACCTCATGTTGATTCCATTAAATCTGGAAAAGCCTCTCTTACTGATTAGACCATATGTCCATCAATATGTCCACGGAGCGGCTCAGCTCTACTGCTAGTCGTGATTAATGTGAGACGTTGTTATCCGCGTCCACCCTCTGGGCATACATTATTAACACAGGCTGAATGAAATGTACAGAACACTTAAAGCACTGCATAACACCATGCTGCTCTGAAGAATGAAATCTGGACTGGAACACGTTCAAACAGTGGAACGAGACTGACTGGCTAAACAGTTGTATTATTAAGAATGATTGTATTACATTACTGCATTACTATTAGAAACTGACTTATGAGGACCAGACTTATGAATTTTATGAGAACCAGTCTTATGCATTTAATGAGACCGTATTTTATATTTCTGTGTAGTATGACCTATACCTTTTCACGGCAAAATTACTTTTATGCGGCAAGAGAGGTGCATATTTGGCAAGAACATTTCTTTGTTTTTGCCAACAGCCCCATGTTCGGCAAAATTACTTAGCCAGACAGAACAATGTTGTACTGTTTGTAAACAACTTCATACCACATCAACAAATTCTGCAAGTGGCTACCTTTTCCCTATTTCATCCTTCCTATGTTTCTCTCGGTTACTTACCATTGAGATCTTCTTGGGACTTGGGTGGGCTGTCCTCTTGGGGTGGGGATGTTTGGGACTGTGCTTCCTCTTCGTCCTCATCATCCTCAGGGGTGACCAGTTTCATTAGACTGTGATTACATGCACTGGCAGCTTCTTTAGTGCCTGAACAACATGGCTTAAGGACAGACACACAAGAAAAGGATGTATTGGCATGCTTGTATTTCCTTAGTCCTGCTATTAATTCAGGTGGGTAGATGTTGTGTAACATATCTTGTATTCCCACACTCTCTCTGTCTATGTTTTGGTCCCTCAAAGACTTCCTGTTAACTGCACGTCTAATTATCGCTATCTGTCCATCTGTCCATCTTCCAAACTCCACCTCCACCCTTTGTCCCTCTCAAGGTTTACTCCAAGGCCACCACCACCCCTACAGCAAGCTTGGGCAGTGGGCACAGTTTAGTGCGCTGCAAGCCATTAGGATACTTTTCTTGCGGTCATCATAGGAGAGGCCAGGCAGCACAGCGGTCAGGATTCCTGAGGAGTAAGGCAGCATCACACGACCAGCCAACTGAATGAACTCCCTCATCCAAGTCATGGCCGTCAGCTGGATTAAGTCATTTGCTGAAATAGAGCAGTGGGACAATGGGCTATTGATTATGAACGACACAGTCCAAGGATGTATGGACATAAAAATGGGGTCACATTTCCACTCAGATATTTGTCCACAAAAGTAGGTTCCTCTCTTCATGACAAAGTTTGCAACTAGGTTTATAAGGTCATATGTTTCATTTCTAGCTCTAAAGGACATTTTATGCTAACAGGCATTGCATTCTTTTGCACAAATGATGAATCCACTACGATTAATAATAATAACATGTACAGGATGTTTTGACAAAGTCATTTAGAAAGGGGAAAAATGTATAAAATATTGAGTATTCACTTATTGACATCCAGCTCTATGCAGAATTTAACGAGAGAGGTCACATATGGAGAGAGGGCAAAATGTGATGCCTCTTCTTGCTTACTATAGGCTCCTTTCCTATAGGCTCACTTACTGAGCTTTGACTCATCAGACACCTGGCAGTGGATCACCAGAATGTTGGCCATCTCTGCAAACTTCACACTAGATGGGTTCTTTTTGATCTCCTTCAGAAACTCCCCCAAGACCACTTCACTCCTAAAAAATAAGGCAGTCATCAGTTTTTACCCTTTTCAAGTGGTGTTGAACAGTACAGAGAGGACCAAAAGTACCAGAGAGTATTTTTTCCATATGCTACATATAGGCATTCCTGCTATATTTCTTCAGGCTGGAAAGTAAAGAGCCCCTTGGGATATTTTTTTTTTATGAGCCCATACTGACTATACCAACAATGATGGTGTGTCAATCAAAGGTGAGTGGGGCTGACGTAGTGGCACCAGCAGACTGTGTGGATTAACTCCACGTTTGGGGAACGGTTTTGGTTCAAGCCAACAACAGTGTTCCACACACCTCTACTGTCTGTTACTGTACACCTACTGCTGAAGGTCCCTGTACTCATAGGGTTCTGTCTGATTGACACAACTCCTGGTGACAGAGAGGCTTTTAAACCAAAACTGCCTTATAACCTTGAACCTTTGCATCACCTATCACGGTTCTTCTCAGCTCATGGTTCAAGATAAAAATGTGACAGATCTGGCTGCTGTGAAAGGTCCAGACCCAGGGTTCTCAGATTCAAATTACCTACAGGCCACTTGCCAGGTGGTCTCTCTACAGCTGGGCTAGTGTAATAAGGAATAAGGCAAAAAAATATCCAGTCATTACACCTCCTCATAAATATAGCTTGTAGCACACTGCAATTGGACCCCACATTATGTCCATGTTTAATGCAGTCAACGGATAGCTAGTCTTACTTTAACAACACTATCCATCAAGTGTTCTGCCATTGTACTGTATTTGTGACAAACATTCCTTTCAAAATAACATGCCATTTCTGGGCAGAAACTTAGATTTACAACTACTAACAACTTGCAACATGACAATTCACTTTCAGTCTTTCAGAAAGTGTTCCTCATTGAAAAAAACAGTGGGATTCCTTTGTCATTGAATGTTATGAGGCTACTACTCTCCTGCATGGTTGATGGTATTGCCATGCAGTAACACACCCTCGGCACATCATGCAAGAGAAGCAAATTGAGAGTGTTCACAACAAAGCGACAAGGATGGTGCCTGCGTGCAAGAATATGACTTATGGAAAAAGGCTTGAGTATCTGAAGGTACCATCACTAGTCTACAGAAAGGACACACAATAAATACCTGCATGGACAGGTAAAGATTGGACAACAGAGAAAAAACAACACCAGAGGTCACAAATTCAAGTTAATCAAGGAGCACTGCAACATAAGAAAGAATCTTTTTCCAGAGAGGGTTGTGAATGTTTGGAATAGTTTGCATCACATATAGTAGGAGCTCCAAGTCTGAACAACTTGAAAAACATTACCATAAGAAGAAACATTACCAGAAAAGTTTATTCCGCAGCAAAATTATTTTAAATCCCCCATTAAACAAAAAATTGTGTTCGATAATGTGCAACATGAGTAATGAACGCCTACAGGAACTTTTACCGGCAGAGGAGGATGATGGCATAACAACGCTTTATCATAATTTAGTCACATTTGTCCCATATTTGGAATAGGCCTACTGTTATCTTTAAATAGGTTTGGTTGCCTGACATCCACAACAGCATTACCTGATGCAATTGTTGTTATTCAACTCCATTTGACATGTCAGTTGATTATTAAGCTAATGGTTAAAATGCAAAACTGATAAAGGGGCTGAATCTCATCTCAGATCTAACTCAAACAAGGAGCCGCACAAAGCTGTGGGCCAGGAGTTTGACACCACTGTCCTTATCAATGGTACAAAGAATGCAGACTAACAACAGTCTTGTGTATAAATTGCAAGGCAGTTTTTTTGTTCCTCTGCAAATGACACCCATCACAGTATAATGGTACAATAACAGTACTGTCTTTCTGTAAAGATTTTCCAATAATTCTACATTCAAGAAATGCATCACAGAAGACTCCACCATTAATTTAACGGAGAAATGTGTTTTTAAATTCAAGAAAATGTTAAAATGTTAAAAAGCAGAAAATAAGAAAAGTAAACTGGTTCTCACGTCCGTCTAATCTCCTTGCTACTGTCTCCCAAAATCTGAAAGAGCCCATCCAGAATTTCTGGCAGGTAGTCAATAAGGTTGATGTCGGGCACCGATTCCAACACCAAGATCTAAAAGGTGGTGGTACATAGAAAAGCCAGTCTAAATTAAATTGTAAAATAAGCATGTTGTCTACATTTGAAGAGGCACACATACAGTAATTAGCACAGAAGTACATGTAAAATACATTCAGAGTCTGATTTAAAATCAGTATACATTGTTTGCTGTAGAGCCCTTCTGAACTTCGCAATGTCATGTTATGTTGGCCAATCTCAGTCATGAATGGATTATAATGTAACAAAATATGACAGTGTTTTTAGTGCATAGGACACAAAAGATTTTCAACTACAAATGAAAAATGATAGTGCTTCTCTTACCCAAGAAATTATAAACTGACGCGCATATTGGTTGTTGGAATAGATCCGCTCACGCAGCAGTGGGACGAATGCCACCAGGTCAAATTTGTTACTTTCTGTGACAATGTCCTAAAAGAAGACACAGACCGAGTTATAATGTCAAAGTTACAATGTCAGGAATTACTGACATATGCTCGACCTATGTGCTCGCAATTCCCATCACTTACTGTACGCTTGAAGTTAGTAAATTTGTGTATGAAGAAATCGACAGCCCCGTCTTACCTTTAACAGTCTATCAAGCAGCTCAGAGCCGCTTTTCACATTAGGATCAGGGTCTGCTGCAAGCTGTGAAAGAAAGAAAAAATACTGGCTCTCCATGGGCATGTATGCTTAGGGCTTTCATAGTGCTAGGTTTCCAAATCCATAACTGAGATTACATTCAGAAATCCTTCAAAAACGCAACTTCAATTTAATCTTAAATTTACAGGAATATATGGAATAAGGATGGTGTGGATTACCTTACTAAGACCATCGAAAAGCAAGTTAAAATGAGGCAACACTGCTCCTCTGGCAACCTTCACGATATTGTATAGGGCCTCACATGCATAATATCGCAAACGGCTATCAGAATCATTGAAGCAGGTTAGCACAGGTTCAATCAGCTCTTTAAGGTACAGCCCAGAATCCTGAAAGAAAAAACAATCCATACTAGAGCTGTGTCTACAGTTTACAAGCATATTTACATTTTACATGACAACCTGGTCATGCTTTGGGCCATTATATCAGCATAACATTCAGTTTTATAAAGCATGCCTGTTAGCGGACATTGTGGATAGCCTATTTGTGCATGGCACACTTGACTCATGTCAAAGGGGAGGCTTGTCTCATTTCATACACATTTATCCTAAATTCCTCATCCCATCTGTTTAGGCATCACAATAAGAGCATAGCTCGTCAAGAAAACTTTCCACAGTAGAGTAGAGAAATAAGACAGGCCTCAAGTGTACGCATCAACATTCATACATCAGTATCCTGGTGTTATATGGTTTATAACTTATTTATGGGGTGGGGTCTTTCAGACATTTCAGGAAAGACTTTCCTCCAGTTCAAATGATGGAGACACAGTATAAGTTTGACCTCATTCATTCACAAAGCAAACACTTCTCTTACCTTGCCAAGAGCAATAGAGCAAGCTGCCAAGCCTATCAGCCCACCTTTGCGACTGTGGGGATGTTGAGAGAGAGCAAACTCTGAAGCCAGGATCAGAATAACATGTCTGATTTGGGTGGAGTTATTTTGAGCCACAAATTCACGGACAAGTCTGTGTTGAAAGACAAACATTTATGATTTACTTATAGGTCCAAAAACGTAGCATACACTTAACAGTAGGCTATGACTACTCAGAACATTATGTGAATGGATTTGCTGGTTTAAAACATATAGGATAGGACACCTCTAGAGTTATTGCTATAACAGGATGACTTTCCCACTAAGAATGCCATCAAACTCATTCTACTTTACTCATACTACAGCTGAACAATTGTGTTTGATGAAGGATTGGCTTAGCTCGATTCTGAGCATTGTAGATCACCTGATGCGTCAGATGACAAGTTACCATTACTGCATAGCATTAGCCGATTAATCATTCAAATAATGTGAGATAAAAGATATTAGGAGAAAGTCTTAGTGAAACGGTCGTAGCCTAGGCCTAGGATAACGAATGTGAAAGTGGAATTTGGAAAAGAATTCAGAAATGAATCTGAACATTGACACTTACTTCTCAATTTCTAGTGCAGCAACTTTCCTCTTCTCGTACAATTTATCATTCAGGGCGCGCACTATGTTTGGGGTCAAAGGCGAAAAGTCCTTTTCTGTATTCATGTTCTTTACTACAGTTCACTGTACCGATGACAAAAACACGCCAACATGAACGGGATATTTCCAATGACCCTTTCCTGACCTAACTACCACGGATAAAAAAGAAACAAAAAGAAACGTGAAACAATTAAATGCTACAGTGTAACATCGGAGTAGTCTACAGTGTATCACACGCTACAATACATTATAAACTGACCACGCGACCAGCAGTAATCGATTTCCTCTGGAAGAGATGACCAGCCTTGAAAAGACAAAATGAGGTGCTTAACTGTTTCTTCCAACTCTATGCTATGCATGAATGTGGGTATAACACTACGCAGAAATATATAACGGTAGGCTAACGTTATCCTCTATAACCCGATGGGTGCGTTAACGTAAACGTAAATTAGCCTTGTGTACCGATGTTATGACCCTACACATAAAAAAAATACAAACGAATGTCGATGCCGTGCTACTATCCTAGCAGAGACCAGTGATAACACACAGGTTATCCATTTGTGTCGATCATAACAGAAGTTCCTTCAGAAATGAGCACAGTCGTGTAGCCATATTTCCCGGCTCACATGACTTTCTCTCATAGGCAGTACTTTCCCAGGATGATAAATCAAACTCCGATGACGACGTGCCCTACCTAGGCAAAGTCTGTCGAGTCCCTATGCTGGCAATCGATGTTCCCTTATAAAAATAGGAGGCACATTCATTATAGCATTTATATCAGCAGTTTCTTCAACGCCAGAAACATAATTTTGGTCGCCTATGACTAGAGTCAAGATATGCATCTTGACGTGACGGATCATAACAAGCTGAAATGCTGGGTTCAAATGCTTGGGCAATTATTATTCACTCTAGACGTCAATGCTTGGTTTATGTCTAAATGACAGGCCCGCTGCCCAAGATGATCTTGCCCACATTTTGCATTTCAATCTAATGCCATTTATTTGATTAAAATTAAATACCCTAATAGGCTGCAAGCAAGCAGTGACATACAGTGTGCTAGAACTGTAAGCCAGAACAGCACAAAAGGTTAGACGTGCATCAATTTCGAAGCTATAGGCCTATATATAGGTTTTATAAACTAGCTAGAGCAGCCTAAATTAACACAGCTAATTAAGCACCTCTCGAAATTAAACGAATCATAAAGAGACCGGTGTCCTTCATTAAGCGCAATCAGGTGACCCGTTTTGAACCTGGAAGCCTGGCCTGTTTCGTTCTAAACCAATTTGAGTTTTCGCTGCCTTCCTACTAGGATAATATTTGCAAAGGCATTCGTTACTACGTTTTTTTTGTTGTTGTTGTTTATTTTTCCCCCATTGGTTCCCACACCTTAATGCATAAGATATTGAGACATTTAGGCCTGAAAACAGCTGAAATGAATATCAGAAATAATTCTTATTTGCCTTTTCAGACGACATTAGGTTTAGTGGTGATGTACCTCGGCCTGATTGTTGGTGTTTCTGGTGAGCAGTAGTGGGCCTGTTATACTACATAATCTCGGTACAGGCCTACAATACTGTACTAACTTGTGTTTTTATTGTAGGGCAATGCGACGTTTCACGTTGCACTAATACCAGTACCTGCACGCTATCTACGGATGGACAGAGCTGCAAGTGCGTCATGAGATATTATGGAGATCTATGTGACAAAGGTAGGTTAGGATCATGCTGAGAACGTCAACCTGTTCTAACTTATGTTCCTCATGTGGTGCTGCTGTTTCTCCTCTCCCCGAAGTTGCCTCAATGAAAATAATGTGCGGGAAAGACTTCATTACCATCGCAATCATAGAAGACTTTTTCAAGTATTACAACGTGCCTGTGGAATCTCTGCATTTGGCAAACAAGAGTTGCAGAGCACGTAAGGAAGTGGTCTCTGATGTTTCATACTACTTAGTGCGAACGTCCAAAGAGCAATATGCAGCCTGTGGAGGCAAAGCTGTGGAGGTGAGTGAATAACCTATTCCCTATTGGATTCAGTCCTCACATCTGGTCTTGTTTATGCATTTCAGCTGCAGTGGAGTTTATAGGTCCCGCCTGTATTTGATTAGATCATGCTAGTTAAATATTAGGTCTAACGTTTTTTTCTTCCAACAGAAAAATATCACACACATTAAATATTCCCTAACATTGATGTCAGACCCAAATGCACATGAGAATATCATCAGAGACCCAACAGTGAAGGTTGATTACACATGTGTGTATCCATATATGCGAGCAGTCAGCCTACCCTTTCCCATTATACCCTTTTCCAGGTAACCTCTCTTTCATGTGTGAGTAGTTTTCTTCAGCATAAAGTGTATCTTGCAAATGACTCTTATGTCCTTGCAAGTGAGACAGTGCTGCGGGTTAACGAGTTGGATGCAAAGGTTAAGATGACCTTGTTTAAAGACCAAACCTTCACGAAGGCCTTCACCAGCGCTCCATCAGTTCACCTCAGGAGCAAAGTGTATGTGGAGGTGGCCGTCACAGAACCCAAGGATTTCTTCCGGTTGAATGTGAAAGAATGCTGGGCCTCACAGTCCCCAGACCACAATGATACAACAGGCTTAATTCATATATTGCTTCTGAATGGGTTGGTTCATCTATTTAAACATGATTGTTTCATAGTTAAGTCAGATCAGTGTATTTAAAGGCCTATATGTGTATGCTTGCAAAATCTAAAACTGACCCTCTCAATTTGGGGTTTTAATCAGGTGTGTCAATGATGAGACCGTCCTTTTTGAAAATGCCACTGCTGGTGAAATGAATGGGAATGGCAAGAGTTCCACAGTTCGCTACTCCTTCAGTATGTTCCGCTTTGTAACTGAGCCACTTGTTGTCTACCTTCATTGCAAGGTGCAGCTTTGTGCTCCGGATGACACTGAATCATGCAAACCAGTAAGTTCTCTGCTCATGTTAGGTCTTGAGGATGTGTTGTGCAATCCAGTTTGGACATTAAAGGTTTAGTGTTCAGCACACACTTCTTAACCATTGTAAGAGTTTACCTTCTGACTTGGACAGAATATGTTTTTATTGATGCATGACTGTTTAACACAGGCAGCTCATTTTATTTTGTTTTTCACTGCATGGTCTGCTCATGGTCTATTGTCCATTCTTTCAGGAATGTAAAAGCATATCTAAACGAGAAGCTGTAAGAGTGGACCCAAGACCCGAGACCCAGGGTCTTCTGTCTTATGGTCCCATTCAAATTGACAACACAGAAACTCCTAAATCTAGTATGTGTTGATACTTTGTAATTCACAAGCTTTTGAAATACAAGATGGGCATCTCCTCTCTAACCTATTGTTTATATTTGCCCAGGCTTACTGCCCTGGTGCTGTTTACAGATGCATTGATAAGGATGGTATTTCTTGTTTATTAATCCTTTTCAGAGTTGGTGCTTATGCTGATGCTTCCTGTGGGTGCAGTCTGGGTGCTGGGTTTGTTTCTTTTAATCCTTGTCACCTTTGCCAAGGCTGGAGCCAGAAGATTGCCTTCAGTTTCAACTATTTAGACTGAAATAAAATGTATATTTTACTTTCATGGTGTCATACAGTTTATAGTTGACGGGCATATGTCTCAAACATGTTTATATGGACAAATAGACACATGAATTAGGCATCCCACGTATCAGATGGACAATTAGTGTACAGTAATAATCCTGACTATAGGTCCCACACATCAGATGGACATAATGTACAGTAATAATCAGACTAGTCCTTCTATTCCCCTTCTATTTCATGCCATTTCGCTAAAACCTGTCAGACGATACAACTGACATTCACGGCTATGATAAATATGCTAATAATAACATTGGACAGTTTCATGCGATGGACGCAGGGACAGTAAGGGGGAGTGGTGTGTTTGAGTTAGGCCTAGTATGTAAAGCGGGTGGGGCAGCAGCCTGGCTTGGGAGAGTGGGCTACGGGGGGATAATCTCATAGACCTCTCGTCCGGACGCCATCCTGAACATCTCGTGGAAAGTTATGCAGAATTTGGTCTATCTAGTGCAGCACCGACCTCAACATATGCGTTTGCATTCCGTCTTTCAATTGGAAAATTCAAATGCGTGCTAATATCATATGTGTGGATAAGGCAGCGAGTTGCGTCGTGATTTGAGGCGCACGAGCAATAGTCTACATTCAACTGACAGAAGGTCCGAAACTTAATCAAAGTTTCAAGTGTTGGTGTTTTGGCTGTAAATGCGCCATATTAATGACTAATGTGAAGCAGAGATTTATCGAAGCTTGACGCTCGTTTAAGGTCCGCTTTCATCGGTGAATGGTCGCCGATTGTAAGATTATCTTTGTTTATTAGTTATTGAATAGCTAGTATGCGGCCATGAGGGTGGTCTAGCAATTTCTTAGCCACTTTGCTTTGTGTTTTCGGCCTCTCCAGTTTTTTTGACGGTCAACGCTATCCTGCAGACTGGTGAAGAATCGGGGTGCAATGTTATACCGATGCGGACGCATTTCTCCTGGATTGTTCAAATGGATTATTTTCCCTTTGTGGTTGGCACTTATTAGTAACTTCGAGACATTAGCACAAGATGACCCCTTCAACGCAGAGGTAACCCTTTAAAATTACTAGACTCTTGTTTTGATCTCGATTTTATTTCCATATCTTTTACTTAAGTCTCGTTCGCGGCGGTGCTAGCAGATAAGTAGGCAGTAAGGGGTCTGTTGTTTTTGTTCACCTTTAGGTACGTGACAGGATAGCCTCACGATGCAATCTGTGACTTCAACAAATGAGACAGTAGCCATTTCAGTGCAGTAAAAACTTGAAGCGTATCAAATATCACACAGATAGCCTACATCAAGATAACACTATTTCGACCCTTGGTGTCCTTCCCAGTAACTCTTCTGGTCTCCTCCTTCAATTTTACAGTAATGTTTTGTTTCCTTCTCACAACCACAGTCCTGGCTGCGGAAGTATGGCTACTTGTCCCAGGCTAGCCAGCAGATGTCCACCATGCAGTCTGCACAGATTCTTTTGAATGCCATCAAGGAAATGCAGGGGTTTTACGGGCTGGAGGTTACTGGAGTTATGGACCAGGCTACCATTGGGTATGGATGCCCTTTATTACTACAGGAGCATGCAAACATTGAAACTGGGTATTGACTCTTTCATACCTGTTTAGGTTAATAATCAACAAACAGGCTTTTATTATTAGGTGAAATTAAAATCTCTCTTTTTAACGTTACTTCAATTGCTTTTGAACAAGCAGTGCAGAAACAAGAACTATCGTATAACAGAGGCAAAAGTTAATTATTCAATGCATTATATCATTTTAGTGCCATGAAAAGGCCTCGTTGTGGTGTGCCGGATCGTTTTATGCAGCCAGATAATGGAAGCACACGAAGAAGGCGTTTCGTACTCACTGGCCAAAAATGGGACCAGAATAAATTAACATACAGGTACATTTTTAAATCTGGTATTATGTTGAGTTTTTGTTCATAAGTTACCATCATGTACAAATCATGAAATACATGAATTTGGTTTCCTTTTTCTGCCCTTCAGTATTCTCAATCACACACCCAAAATTGGCGAGCAGAGGTCATTTGAGGCTATCCGCAAGGCCTTTAAGGTGTGGGAAGTGGTGACACCTCTTACCTTCGAAGAAATCCCTCATAAGGACATTAAAAATGGCAGCCAAGGAGAGCCAGACATATTGGTGCTGTTTGCCTCAGGATTCCATGGCGACATGTCTCTCTTTGATGGAGAGGGAGGGTCGCTCGCTCATGCCTTCTTCCCTGGCCCGGGGATGGGTGGAGACACACACTTTGACCTGGACGAACCCTGGACACTTGGTAGCCAAGACGAGCAAGGTGACTAGAATCTAAGATCATTTACTCAGCTGGAGGCCTAAATGTTTCTTTGAGAAATATTGTCCTGAATGTTGTACTCATCTTCCCAGAAATGATTGGGTACCTAATTTTTCTTATATTTGTTTTCTGCAAAATCAACGGAGGAAAGGATATTTTTTCACGCTACTCTTTTTGCCCAGGTGTTGATCTTTTTCTGGTGGCCGTCCATGAGCTTGGCCATGCTCTTGGTCTGGAACACTCCAATAACCCTTCAGCCATCATGGCTCCCTTCTACCAGTGGATGAGGACCGATCAGTTTTCTCTTCATGAGGATGATGTTAACGGAATCCATAAAATATATGGTGCGCTTTTTTTCCCAAAAAATAGCCATGTGGCTTGTCATTGTAAAATAACTGTTCAGAATATACGTTAAAATGTCTGTTCTGAATAAAATATGTGAACTTAATATGAATGTTTAATTTGGGATAGGACATCCAACCCTGGCAACTCCAACTCCCTCATCTGACATCATCTCCACTGTTGCCAACCGTGTCACCTCCAGACCCAAACCCAGACCAACCAAACCCTGGGTCCCTCCTGTAGCTCCCACCAGAAGGACCTATCGACCAAGGCCAACGGAGCGGTCTGATCGAGGTCCCCCCAACATCTGTGATGGGAACTTCGACACTGTCACTATGCTGCGGGGAGAGATGTTTGTTTTTAAGGTAAATCAAGCCTTCCAACATCTTACATTGCAACATATTACTTTCTTTTGAAGTCAGTTTTTTCACTTTCATTCATACCCCTCCATTGGTTTGTATGTCTTTTTTAACAACAGGGCCGTTGGTTCTGGAGGGTCAGAAGGAACAAGGTTCTGGATAATTACCCCATGCTTATTTCACTGTTTTGGACGGGCCTGCCAAATGACATAGATGCTGCTTATGAACGTCACGATGGGAAATTTGTCTTTTTCAAAGGTCTTACTCTATTTTTTCAGCACCGTGCCAAGTGCGCTCAGTGTACATCATTAAATCCAGAGTGATTGCTTTCATTACAGTCTCTAACTGCAGTTTAGACCAAGAACTCCCACAAACCCATGCAGGGCTGTGTTGTGTCTTTAAGCAGTCTGCTTCTCCCATTGACATTCTTTTTGCCAAATTATGTCACTAGTAAAACACTCTGAAATGTTAATGTGGAAAAAGAGCCTCTTAGTGTTCAGCACCTGGCACATCTGCTTAACTGTTGATTGCGTCATGCACAAGACCAGATGCTGACTGTTCTGCTTTCAGTTTCAAACTTCTTTGGAAGCAGCAAATTAGAGAGTGGGCTCAGGAAAAGTTAGCTGCCTTTTGTGCAAGAATTGCTCAAAATGCATTTGTGACAGCAGTTCATGGTTAAATTTGGTTTTAGTAACTCTGAGGTGATGTTTGATATTGCAGGGAGTCAGTATTGGGTGTTTCGAGAGGCTGATGTGGAGCCAGGATACCCACAGGATCTCTTTCGGTATGGCCAGGGCATTCCCACAGACAGAATTGATACAGCCATTTGGTGGGAGCCGGCAGGCCACACTTATTTCTTCAGAGGAAGTCAGTAAGTATGTCAGTGTTCTGCAGCTCTGCTGTGAGCAGTGATTATTTGTGATGTATTGTGTAGCCTGTTGGACTTGAATAAGATGTAGAATTTGCACTGGCAGTGTACTTGCACTATGGACACCAGTGCACCTTTCTGCACATTTCACACCACTCCTTTCACAAGTTAGAACCTAACTTTCCTGTAACAGCACACAATTGATTTCGCTCTTTGTAATTTTGAAGTATGTATGTGTGTGTGTATGTCATGTGCCTGTGTGTATGTCATGTGCCTATGTATGTATGTTGAGTATAAGCTATTGGGCACCTGGAAGAATAAAGTCCCTATCTATCTATCCATCCATCCATCCATCCATCCATCCATCCATCCATCCATCGGCTTTCCTTATCTATATGTCCATCCATCCATTAAGATCAAACTATAAGGAAAATGTCTACAAAGTATATTAATATATCCGTCAACCCCTCACCCCAGGTATTGGCGCTTCAGGGAAGAATCACGTACTGTAGATGAAGGCTACCCTAAAGCAGTGAGTGTATGGAATGGTGTCCCAGCCTCCATCAAAGGAGCATTTCTCAGTGAAGATGGAGGTATGTCCAAAAGAGATTTTTTTTTATTATTTCTTAACATTTAATCAACAAAATATTCCAGCTTCAACAGGAAGCTTGTAGTTTAGTTTTACCTGTAACTGTAAAGATTCATGAAATATAACTACACATTCCACAGAAAAACGTCAGAATTCCTTAAGTCTATGGTTTTGGTTTTCCTGTTCACTTATCATTTATTCTTTTCTGCTTTCAATACAGCGTACACTTACTTCTACAAAGGCACTCAGTACTGGAGACTTGACAATGTGAAGCTGAAAGTTGATTCAGGCTACCCCAGATCTATTGTCAGAGATTTCATGGGCTGCACTGTGGACTGGAGCCCAGATGTGGACACTGACTCCAATCCAGACGGGGGCAAAGCGGCCGATGAAGATCCTACAGTCAATGGAGACTCAAGCCATGAGGATGGGGCTGAGGGGGAGGATGAAGACAAGGAAAAGGAGATCGATGTTGTCGTGAAGGTCAACGACAGGGATGATCATGTGATCACGCTGATCCTCATCACGGTGCCTCTGGTCCTCATCCTGTGCATTCTGGGGGTCATCTACGTCATCATCAGCACGCTGCGGAACAAGGAGACGCCCAAGCTGCTGGTCCACTGCAAGCGATCCCTGCAGGAGTGGGTGTGATCCCAACCTCTCATCCTAACACGCAGCACTGCACTCACTCAACCACTCACCAACACGCCTCACTCACACCCATAGTCTCTCTCTCTCTCTCTCTCTCTTTCTCTCTAACACACACACACACACACACACACACACACAGTCTCACATACACACACACACAAGTTTCCCAGAGGTATGGATCCCACTCCTCCTCTGTTCATGGTGCTTTTAACCCTTTAGTAGGTCTGGTTAAAGAGACTATTTGCACTTTTATCTAGTCGAGTGTTTGTTCAGGGGTTGTTTGTTTCGTGGTCATCTGCTCTCATAGCATACCTGTGTGTCCTAGCCCCTACCTGGGCTCCTGCTCACTTGCCTTGAACTCAAAGAATGTTCTATCTGTTCCAATGAGCCTTACACCACTCTATTTATGCACCCTTATGTCTTTAAAGGTTGGCCACGAGAGGCTTCGCCGAAGGCCAAACTTCCAGGCAAAGAATGTGTAGTCGCCTGCACATATTTATGAAGAGGCCTTTTTTCTCTGTGTCTGCCTGCAGAAACACTGGCCTGGTTAATGCAACACAGATGTTGCTGATTTCAGAGTTTTTGCAGGCTGGGGATTTTTTGGCCTGTCAGTATTTCCTTGGTCTGTCTTTAACAGTCACTGCCAAGGAGGAAGGGGGTGAGGGATGGGTGGTGCTCCCCTGGCACGAGGCCATCTGACCTACATTAGTGAGCCCCACCACTATTTACGGGCTCTTTTTCTGTCAGAGGTCCGCCTGAAAAACCCTTTTTCCTGTGAGATTTTGGTCCATTTCCCTTCCCCTCCTCGTTACGCTGTAGGCACACTCAGCGTGGAGTCATTGTTTATAGATTTGATTCCCTCTCTGCGTGTGCCATTGTTCATGATCTGTGGTGCTTTAAATGTTTGGAAGGTCTAGAATTATGTACCTAATTTTTCTTTTGACAATGTGCCACGCTTCCCTGCTGTTTACCAAACGTCTGCCTTTTATCTTTGTTTAGCTGTTGCACCTTGTGTGGTGACTGCCTAATTATTTTCTCTTCTGCTCTTCTGCTTGTTTGAAATAATAGTTTTGAAGTTTTTTTGAAAATGTTATGCATTAACATTGTTTTCTTGTTGCTAAAAGAATCATGCAGGACATGTATGGCTTTTGCACAGATACATGTAACAGTTTGTTGCTTCGTAATAAACACGGCTGTAAGATTATTGACTGTTTTTTTATTGAGAGACCTCTTCAATGCCAAAAAGACTAAATGTTATAATATGCAAACCTTTTATTTTAAATGTTGTTATTTTTACGAACCTGTGTGGACGTGGTCAATAATCAGCTAGCTAAATAGGGGAAACAGCTGTAGGAGGGCAGGTGCAAGCAACAACTACCAGAGCACACCTGTCAGCACTCCCCACAACTTAATTGGTTACCCTGGGCTTGGGACTGTTTTCAGCCTCAACAGTCTGGAATGTTGTGTAAAACAAGATTGGATAGCAGTGTTCAGCAGTGTAGTCCTAAGTCCTGGTCAAACACTGGATGGTGGTGTTTAGCAGTGTAGTCCTAAGACTGTTCAAACTTGTTGTATCTGTGCCGTTTCTCTAACATTGTGTTAAATTACAAATCAGTTCCTCAGGCAACCATGTATGCAGTCCTGTTGCCTTATCCTGCTCAAGATGTTCATCTGGCATTGAGTCATCGAGTCGCTGTGATGTGCCAAGAGGCATGTAAGGCATCTCACAGTGCTGGGACGACAGGGGAGATCCCTCTGGTGCTTGACTGACTGTGAGGTCATGTTTCCCGGTCCCATAGTCAGTCATTATTCAGAGGACTATGCAGCTAGTCTGTCTGAACCCTGTGCTCAAGCACCATGGTAATACCAAGAGCACTCAGACAAGTGCAGACTCTCAGAGCATCCCAGCAGTCAAGCCAGACTGCTTGATTGAAGTGACTGGATGGCGAAATAGGAGGCCCAAGATATGAAAGCCTTTGCAAAATTGAACCAGCAGGTTTAAGACCCTAACTGAAATGATTTAAGTGCAACATCATTCAGTGAGCACAGTGTCTTGTGCATGACCTAAAGCTATAGGGTGGTGTTAAAACTCGCTGACTGTGTTTGTGCTTAGGTAAGCTCATGGCATCAAACCAACCAATTTTGCCTTATTTATTATATAAGTAGCTTTAGACTTCGTACTTTGTCCACCATATAGATAAGGACCCTTAAAGTTATATGCGCATCAAGACGCAAATATACAGATAATTACAATAGTAATTACAGTGCAGTACTGCACAATTAAATTATCAAGAATTTGGTTCTCTCCTTGACAAATAATAAATAATCCTCATCAGTATTGGTACTGACGTCTCACTTCTATAAATCATCATAGAACACCTGGAAACACTAACAATAAAGAGTGGATGAGGTCTTGCTGAGTTGGTCCTTTTCCAGAATGTAAACATTTTAGAGTTTTATGACATTAGTGGTCACAAAAGTTAAATAAGGACAGTAATAAACTTGGCAAAAAACACCAGCCGCCTGTACCTTGGAGTTAATTACCAGACTGATTATCTCAGCTGGGAAGGGGATTCATACAATGAAAACCAGGAGAAATGGAGAGCAGTGACGTTAAAGAGCGTGAGATGAGGGGAGAGCTGCATTTAAACATGGTAACTGAGGATGGAAGATGTGGTTGATTCCCACACCCTGGTTATGACGTGCTAAACAACACAAGTATTTAACATCCCTGTGCAGGGGATTAACAGACGGGCCTGCTCAGCTCCTTTAATCAGCCTACATTTCATTGCCACATCGCATTGGCAGACACTGCAGTCAGAGCTGTCTAAAGTGAAACATCACAGGTCAGAGGAGAAAACTCAAAGGAGAAATTTTGAATTGTTTCTTTTTTTCTTAATTCATTTGCATCTTCCTTTGTGTTTTAGTGGCATTGATCAACAGTATCTATTGTTGTTTTGTTGACTGTACTGGTCAAGTGTCCAATGACCCGTGAGGACATTGTGGGGCTGAGCTTTGGTGACCTGGCTCTGTTCCACTGGTTGCGTAATTGCCACAGCACCTTAGCTTATCCTCCCCTTATCTCATTAAGGGATCTCCTGCCTCTCAGCTGGCCAATCCTCCTGCCTACAGGGGCTCCAGCTCCCTAGTTACCTTTGCTCTAGCCTCAGGTGTCAGCACAGACAGGAAGTTACCCATGATGCCCTGAGGTAGCCATATCATAAAACTGTGGCAATCCCTGTCTAGGTTAATTCCTTATTCAGAAATAGAATAGCGGTCCAGAAGCAGTTCTTGCACAGACGTGTCTAAATGCACATGGTTGCATTTGACTTTGACCAGCATTTAGAAGTTTTGTGTTTCTTGTCCTTGTTGATTCCATGTGTTTGATGAGGAGGACGAGCAGCGAGAGCCTGTGATCAGACGTCCCACTGAGGAGTCAGTCAGACCAGTCATGCTGCTCAGACATGTGCTTGTGGGGTACTGACTACCTGGCAACAAAACCAATAAGCCACCTGATGTGTGTGATACTGGGACTGAATTACTAGTGCCTTTGCAAGACCTTGATTGTCCAGAACTGAAATCAGATGTCATACATAACATACATAAAGTGTACATACATACTGCAGGCAATACTGTAAGTCAGCAAGTAATATTCTGCAAGTATGAATGTATAACATGTGCATCACACTATCTTTGAATGCTTTGACATTTACAGATTAATGTTGTCACTTAACATGATACATAAAACACATGGATATAATGGTCAAACAAATGGTCAAATGCCATAAGATGACCATAGTCAGCCCGTAGAGTTCTGCTTTGCTCTCTGAACGTGTGGTGTTGGCTGGAATGTTACCTGGTTAATCTCAAATGATAGTCGTGTTCCTCAAGGCATAATCCTGTTAGTGGAGTCCTCTCTCATCTTAATCCCCACATTCCACTGCCGCTTCCCCAGCGCTGAGTTAGTCCAACCAACATGCAACATCTCTGCTGAAGACAGGTGAATATCCCGCCTCTAATATACTTAGACCTTTGCTAGATTGCTTTCTTAAAACTGATAATAAGACTGCTTAAAGTTGGATTGTTAGAGAAAACACTAGAACATGGTAAACTAGTGCGGTAAGGTCGGTGAGACTCTGGTCTTGCTCTGCATCTCAGTCCTTTGTATCACTGGACTTGATGCAGAATTGCTGTGAGGTTTTGGTTCATGAATTTCACTGAAGCCACAAACAGGTTTTATGTGCTTGTGTCTTGTTTTGATTCGTCTCACAGAAGCTGACGGTTACAAAAGACAGTGGAATACTGCATTGTTTTTCTCTGGACATATGGGCTGCATACTGCAGGTTCATGTGAGGCAGATCGTGAGAAGAAAAGAAATGAGAAATAGTGAGAAATAGAAGAAATGGAGGCGAGCGGAGCGAGGGGAGGATGGGATGAGAGAGACAGTGAAAGAGAAATCAGGTGTGACGAGCAGGGTGGTGGTGATTCCCTTTGTTGTGTCTTTCTTGTGTTTCTTGTTATTGTATACATATTTTGGCATTGATTTAGATACCATGTGATTCTTACTTTACTCGGAGGAAAGGCCTAGTGGTACTTTGACTACTCTGTAGTGGGTTCAGATGGCCGTCCTTGGAAGGGAGAGCAATCTTAGAAAAGCCCCTCTCCTCAAGACTAAGCAGTGACCTGCTGTTGTCTAAGAGAATTGACAGCGTATCTCTCAACTGATTTTTGCCTGGTCTATGGTGTTGATGTGGTTTTCCCAACCATGCCTGTTTACATTATTTAGGCATGCTGTCATTGTTTTGTAGAAACAGTTTAAGCATCAGCAATAGCATCCCATTCCACTCAGATGTTTGCAGCATGTCAGTGTGTGGTGTTTCTCTCCCTGTCTGCATAGTGTTGCTATGACGGGTCGATGACCTTTGCCCCCTCATGTTTCAGGATGTTTAACTGGGTGGTGAAAGTGGTGCCACAGCCGCCTGAGAATCTGGGTGAAGAGCAGGTAAACCTACACGACCTCCACAACACCAGACTTCACTATTTTTTGCATTAAAGAGGTTATACACAAAACTTTCCATTTGACCCACATTTCACGGTTGTTCTCTGATGTGTAAATGCCATTCTGAATATGTCCTATATGGGTTTTTTTTTAACAGGACAAAAAAGATGGTAATGACAGATTTTACCACTTATACTTACTATATGACTCTTTAGATAATATTAGTTACATTTTAGGAAAGTGTGTTTGATAAGAACAACAGCACCAGTAATAATAGCATTAGTAGTTGCTGTAGTAGCTATTGTAGTAGAAGTTGTTGTTGTAGGCTAGCCATCTTAGTAGTTGTGTAGAGAAGGCTCTATTTGGTAAATGTATTGTTGATGTTG
>JAVQKI010097116.1:0-10298 GCA_036025975.1 Nematalosa erebi
GTTTATCTGAAAGACACTTATGTTGCTATAGGCCTACATTATAATAGCCTATAAAATGTGTGCCCCCCCAATCCAAAGCAATGCCCGTCCGCAAATTCTTGTCTGGCGCCGGCTCTGGTTGTCCGTGGAACTACTCTGGGTTAGTGTGTACTTCACTTCTGTGCTGTGTGCATTCAACCCAATGGTGAATTAGTTAAACACAGAGATCAAACTTCCCCCTCATGGGATCAAAACAGTATAGATTATTATTATCTGATGTCAGGAGGGCCCAAAAAAGGGGGGCATGCTGGACACAAGGCATTATGGGTCTTGGGCAAACCAGACTGAGGGGCTTTCCCACGTTAAACTAGAGGCACCGTTTTAGAGAATCTGTGTGAGACGTGAGTGAGTGTGTGTGTGTGTGTCCACCATTACATCTGTTGGCCATCTATACTCCGGAGCCTCCACCTCTGTGTGTGTGTGTGTGTGTGTGTGTCTGGAGTGGTGTCCTGATAAGAGCAGTAGATAAGAAACCAACTCCAGTTTTAACCCAAAAGCAGCTCCCTCCCTCTGCTACCAATTCCACAGCAACCCACCCCTCCCCCAAAACAAAAACACTCACCCAACCTTCACTCTCCTGCTAGTTAAAACCGTGCACACACACACACGCACGCACGCACACACAAACACACACACACACACAAACTTCAGAGATGCGGATTTCATCCATAACCTGAGGCTAGATTAGCATCCGAGGAGTGGCTCACCAGGCCACAAAGAGAACCATATGTCTTCCCTAATAACTGGCCTGAGTGGCCCCTTTCATGACAATGGGCTCAAAAACGAGCAGCGCTACAATTACACCCCGTCTCCCGTCTCCAGCTCTGTTTGAGAGGCTGCCAGCAGCGTAATCCCATCAGAGTGCCACCTCAGCTCATAACGTGGGGCTGGGCCTGCCTGCCTGCCTGCTTGCTTACGAGACGAAAGCAGAGGCCCCGCCGTGCGGGAAGCAGCCCACAGAAAACTGGTGCCGTCCCTTTTCTCCATAAACGCCCCCACGCCAAGGGAGTAGGCCCATAAGGTCTGGGCCAGGGCGGGGAGAGAGAGACCAAAACCCATGGCCCATGGAGTTGAGGTGCCACAAAAACAAGGTGGTGTACAGAGCTTTAGTCAGAGGTGCCATGGGAACGCTGACACTCTGCTTACATTTAAAGCTCACTGATATTTATCTCACGACAACGAGTTCAGAAATCAACCACCAGGTCACCCTTGCAAACTTCTGGCTTGTTGGTTACATCTGAACTTAAAGTACATTAAAGTTGATCTAAAACAATTCAGCATTTTTTATTTATTTTTATGTTTTTAAACACACACACCAACTCAACTGCCATTTACATTGTACACACTTGTGGACTAGGACGTCTACTGTTAAAATGGTCTAGATTGTATTCTTCCAGTGACTGCTCAATACCACTCCAGTCCACCCTGAGAGATACAACAGGAATAGATCAGCATCACTCAAGTCAACCTAGGACTCCGAGACCTTTCAACTGAAAACCATGCCTGCTTATCTAAGAACAGGAGAGCATAGGGGGTCTGGATGATGTACACACCACACGGCTCCTTCCTACTGCGTAGACGACATCATGTCAAAGATGAGGCTTACCCTTCCCCCCAAAAAAAAAATGTGCTTGGGAAATAATTGTCCTGTCTATGACAAATATCAGAACTAGGGATGCACCAATACAACTTTGGATCCGATATCAATTCTCATACATGGGTTTTGCATATCAGTCGATCGCCGATACCAATCCGATATCCCCACTGTTGGGATCCAAACAGCCGAAATTCTCAGAACAAAGGGAGAGCACTGCACTACACACATTCTAGAGTTTGCCCACCATAGTCCTGAAAAATACTTTTGGAAACACTGCCTCTATCAAAAATCATCTCATCTTCCCAACACCATCGACTCATTAACTCACAGGAGTGCCAAGTCACCCCATTAAGTCCATACATCTTACACAAGTTAACTTGACATACTTACAGGAAACTCAAATGCTTTTGAGCCCTTTGGTATTCTTTGGTGTGTGACGGGAGCCATAGCATGCCCTCACGCTTTGCCTAACTAGAGGCTTGGTAGAGATAATCTATCTGCACATTCAGACCAAAGACCTGCACTGATAGCAGAGACTGGGTCTCACAAACTCAAACCGGAAGTCACATCCCCGCAGATAAGGGCTTGTTTGTCTTACTTTAAAAAGAAGAGAGACAAGCCACAGCAGAGGGAAAAAGAGGGCACTGAAAAGGTGCCTGGCATTTGAATGGCATTTAAAGGATGGCGGTCTTAAAAGCAGCCAGAGATGCATGGGCAATAGGCATCACCTCTGAGGGCGTCAGACATCTTGTGATGCTACATCCACTTGTTCCTGGCATCTGGTTAGACAGTTTGAAAGTTCCCTGAAAAAACATTTGAACGATTTGCAGAACACCAGTCCCACCCGGGGAAGGACCCTCTCAGCATGTGGCCACAAAACTGGCATGTTAACGAACACTGGAACACTAGGATCATGGGGTTCTAGTAATCATGTGGTCACTCTATTCCAAGTTCAAGCAACAGTCTGTGCCATAATAGCAGTGTCCACTGCCCAGATTCACGACTGGAGTTTGCAAAATAAAAGTCTTCTCGTTCGCCATGCCAAATGGAATAATTTGGAATAAGGGCCGCCTTCTTACAGATTCCTATAGCTGGCCAAGATCAGCTATTATTTTACATTATTTGAATTGCTGACATATAGTTCAGAAGAACAATGAAAACATTTAAAAGAAGAACAATGCTCTTAGAGAATGCTTGCACTTTTCCCTTCAAACGTGTTTGTCAGGAACTCAAATTATGTAGAGAAATATTTAGTTTGGCTTGGAGTGGAGGCTCAAGTACTTACACTAATAGCTTTTGGTTTGCAGCCTTGACTTGTACGCACCGTAGGAATCCCTGAAAGGGTGTGGGAGAAACGAGTTGAAGTGAGGATATCAAATGTTTTGAGGCATTTCACGGGAAACAATCGTCAATTCCGTTAATCCTTTCCGTGGCCAAGGTTGACTGTCTGATTAGGCAGAGAACAAGCACGTGTGAGATGGAAAAACTTTCCCACCCTTGCCGACCAGCCCAGACAGTCGGAGGGAAGAGAGGACAAGAGGAGCTAGACAAGACAAGGGACTCAAAGTCACCAAGGGTGTCCTGACCTGTTAGGAACACATCTGAATTATTAGACCAAACCACAAACCAAATTCAGACCAGGAAGACCAGAAGTATAAGACTGTATTATGTTATAATTAACCATTGTTTTCTTTCAATTCTTTCATGTAAACAGTTACAGCTGAATATACCAAATCGTTATATTTCATTTAATCATTTACATCACAAAAATGTGGCAATTTATTGGTGTTCAAAAACACAAAGTCTATCTACATTGGAACTGCCCTAAAATACGCTTTAACTAGACATCTGCCAAATGGATGTTCTGGCTGTCAGAAACAAATATCTTGACCCATCAATGAGACACCATCCTGATTCAAACCAGTGTGTGATCATTTTTCGGCTTCAGCAACACACATAGGTCTACGCTGTGGTCCTTCCATCTTCATAGCCTACAGACCCAAAGCTCAAGATTGTGGAAAATGAGCTGATGTATGATGGACAGAGCATATATAACAGATACCAGCTAGCTTAGCTGTGCATGTAGAACGTAGTTAACCTCCCCCTCGACATCTCAACCCTCCTAATCAATCGACTGGGAACCTGGGCTTTATTGGGTCGACCGGCGAGGGCGCTCTCTGTGAAGTCATGGGTTCAAGCCCCCAGCCGGAGTGCATAGGGTAACCTTGGTTACCCCTACAGCCCACCTAGGCTGGACAGGCAAACCAAAGGTGCATTTTTATTTATGCTTAGCATGTCGAACAAGAGGCTGGTCATTCTGCTGGAAAGTTTAATTTACTAGGTCTGTTCTGAGCTCCTTTGCACGCCTTATCAGCCAACTGAAGTAAGGTAAAGTTGACTGGTATTTAACCGATGCTTTTGTCCAAAGTGACATGGACTCGCAGCATGAGGTTGGGGAAATCAAACCTGGAACACCTGATTGTCTCTGCAAACACCATCCCCTCAAGCCAATGGTTGAGCTTTAGATAGGCCGACATGAGGTGACGAGGGCCTACTTGTGGACTGAATAGAGGCAATCATTAGTTCAGCACATGACTAGCGTCGCGTTCTTCAATGACGGACACTCTGTTGCTGTGTTGTAAGACAAGATGCTTGCTTTTATGAGAACAACTGGCCAGGCTTGCACTGGACACACACACACACACACACACACAGCCATCTGAGGCCTTCCTTTCCTGAGAGTGGCGAGACCAGTTCCCCTGAAATGAGTTTCATTTCTGTACCTCAGAAGCAGCAGAAAGCCAACAGTGCCAACCTCATCTAACCTTAAACTGGAGACTTGGACTGTATTTCCGCAAGAGCCACTGTGCTCTGACCACTGTGACCAAGAAAGAGGGATAGATTTGGACCACACTCAAATTTAGCATCACAGCACAACAAAGCTTTAGGGATACTCAACCCGATGTTTGAGTGACACTCAGTATTTATAAAGAAATTCTAAGTATATAATTCTACAAAGGGGAGTTGTAGTGGTCATAATTTAAAAAAAAAAACACACACACACACACACACAACTCAAACAAGGGTGAGGTGAACGTCTCTGACACTGAAACTTCTGTCAGACACCTTGGGTCCTCTGTGTGTGTGTGTGTGTTGTGTGTGTGTTCAAGACAAAGAGTAAGAGTCAAAGCTTGATAACTGACTGGAATCGGAGACAAATCAGACCCCAGGGGATTGAGCTGAAACCCTCTGCCCGTCACCAACATTGACAGGATGGACTGGAAGCGTTGGAGGTGAAAATTAAGCTTGCGATGTCCTCATGAGCTTTCACAGTTAGCTGTGTGTCAGTGCATTCACAATGGCATTATGGACAAGGGGGTTTGGGAGATATGGGACACATGTCACCCCCCCCACACACACACACACTTACACACACACAACAAACAAACACACACCCACCCAAACATACTCACTCTCTCTCACACCATATCATACACTCAGAATAGCACCATAAACAGTTTAAACACACACACACACACACCCATACAAACACCACACACAGTGCACAAAAGCACATGTGTGCCCTCACACACACACCCCTACACCTCACCACCATACACATAACAGACATCATACAGCACTTGCGCCCGCCCACACACACACATACATACACCACAACAACCATACACACTGTACAAATATCATACAGTGCGCAAACACACACACACACCCACTTGGCGAGGCAGTTACCTGGGAATGGTGACACACTTGGTGTTGCAGTTCTGTGTGGTGATTGCCTTCTCCAGCTCGTCCAGCTGGCCCGTCTTCTTGAGCTTCTTGACCAAGCTCTTGACGGCCTTCTCGCACCACTTCTCCTCCTGACCATTCTGTTCACCGCCTCCGCCACTCCCCGCCCCTCCGGAGCCACTCGCCGTCTTCTTCCAGCCCAGAAGACGCTTCACCACGGGCGGGGTGAAGGGCAGGATGGAGGACATGACTGAGGGTAGGGGGGGTGCCAGGTAAAATCAGGTGGTAAAGGCTAAGAAAGGGCAAAAAACTTGGTGTGTGTCTGTGCGTCCGTTCCCCCCCCCTCTCTTGATTGATTGATTGCTTTGTGTGCAAGTGCTTAAGTGCGCGTGAGCCGAGGGAGAAAGAGAGAGAGAGTGTGTATGTGTGTGTATAAAATCAGCCCCCCAGTGGGTAAGGAGCAGAGGGGGAAACTCAGAGGGGGGCTGAAGTGAGTTTGTGAGGAGTGTGTGTATGTGTGTGCGTGTGTATGTGTGTGTTGAATGTATTTTTTTCCTCTGTAGTTTAGCCCCGTGTGTGTTTCTGGGGGATGGCTACTACGCCAGCAACCCCGTGAAGATGTGTGTGAAGGGGCAGGGGTTAGGTGAAGTGGAAGGGGGGAGGGGGGCAGGTGCAACACCAAGGATGACAGGGAGAGGAGACACAGGGTCACCTGAGAAGACACAGACAGACAGACACAGACAGACACACACACAAAACATATCTGATAACTGGAAGCTAAAAGAGAGTAGTTTTAGATTATCTTGATCATTCAACACCAAAATGTCTGGCCGACTACATGTTTTCATCAGAGGTCTTTAAATTCAAGCCCACAATAATTCATTGCATAAAACAAAAGACTAACAACTGCCTGTAAAGAGCACAAAAGAAAAACTCACAGAGGGCAAAGTATGCCATTCATTACTCCAACCATTTCCTGATTAGACCCCTGCCCAGTAACCACAGCACTATAATCATTATTTACACATAGCCTGTTATTACAGTTTAACCATTAGGCTGGGATGTTACCAGGTTCGTTAATATGTTTACGCTAAAGGGGAGGAAAAAAAAAGTTTCTGCAAGTGCACAATGGGTGCAAGCATGTGGAAGCGCAGCCATTCGCTCGATGCTTAGGCTACCTGACTTCGGCTACAACTCCCTGCTAGGCTATCGACCCCATAAGCCGAGTCTCAAAAGTAACACCGATGTGTAGAACCTTTCAAATTGTTTATTTTGTCCCGTTACCCCCGCCCCGCCATGCCATGCCATGCCATGCCATTTCCAAGCGAACATGGGACTTTTTATAATGCTACTGTTTACCGCCTCATCACAACCCCGGCTAATTAATCTCTTTAAGCAATTGTTCATTTGGTGGCTGGGCAAGACAGCGCTTCGACTTAAATCAGGGTCCTCCAGTCTATAGGCTATGTTGTTTCCAGAATGACGCATAATCTATGCTGGCAATCGTTCAATCCTACAAACATGAAATAGTCCAATGTTCCCTTAGCATCAAAAGGGGGAAAAAAATCTCAGAAAGTACAGGCAGAAATCATAACCTGAGAAGTTTGAAGCTCTTACCTTTTCATTCTTTAGAAAAACATTCAACTAAAGCAAGCCATAGCCTTAACAAAGCAAATTGCTTAATCGGAAGCTATCTAAGAATAAAACAACAAAACATCCGACTAATTATCTCTGGTAAGAATGTAGCCATGCATACGAAATAGGCCAAGCCGTTCCTGAAGAGCATTAGGTAGCCAGCCCCAAACAACAGGCTAGGATGTAAAAATAAAGCGTCCGATTTAACTACGACTGAGGGCAAACACTTACCTGGAACCTCTGGAATAAAGGCTTGAAAAGGGTCAGGTGCTGCTCACTGTTGCATAGTACGATGTTCTTTTATGTCCTAGGATTCTGTGGCTACACGGATTCCGCAGATACTCCTGATGCTACAATGCTACAATGAAACAAACCCGGGTACATGAATATCTAACCGCCCCCGACACAACATTTAACATTGTTACTTTGCAATCCACCTAAAATAAGAGTTATTGCCGCGTGGTCATCACTCGAACATTCCATAAATGTAACAATATTTCCCATGGCCCAAACCATTATTGTTTGCATGGAGAATTCATTACCGAGAACCGCTAGCAGCCTTGCTACTTTGTTTGACAGAAAAATAAACAGGTTTGAAACATGTTTGCAGCCAGTTCACTATTTGCCGTTTGGATGTAACTCACCCTGTTTATAAACGACCGTTTGTGTGCAAAATTACCGGTCAAACACTTCACGATAAAGTCAATCTTTCCCTTGAAGATGTAAAAATCGATTTTAAACAGTATTTTCCTCCCTGTCGCCGAATTACACCAGTACGACGGCCTCTCGCACTGCAATCAACCTAACATGAGAGCCCGCGACGCGACACTTTCTGTCGTCCAGACCCGCCTTCGCGTTTCCGATTGGAAACAAGTAGATATGAAGTCTGTAAGTCAATGTAGATATCGCTTTGGGATTCGTTCAAGAATGTGTCAGTTGTCTCCTTCGTAACGTAATCTTTACGTCTTTTAATATTATTGGACGTTTTGCTCTGTCAATTTGTCAGCGAGGCCCGGATTCCAGAAAAAGGATTCTGATTGGTTCAAGTCCACATCCATCTCCTGGCTTCATAATAGAGGCAACCAGAGCAGGGGTGGGGAATATTACAAGTGGGTTAGCTCCATCTCAAAACAACATTTCTGATGGAGAGTGGTGTTCTTCCGCCATTCACTAAAGAATAAATAGGTCTCCACATCCTCACGGCTGCTCACTGCGCCTCAGTCTAGTTACTACGATTGCATTATTAAAACAACATTTATGTGACTGCTTTTCCGGCCCTGGACTCGAGTTAGAAAGCTATCAAGTGTGAAAGTAGTGACATTAGAGGGAAATCTGAATTTCTATGACGCTCAAGGGTGTCAGCATCATTTGTGATCAGAAGTAGTCCTACCATAGGATAGCCTACGTTAAAAAAAACTGAAATACCTGTGTAAAGCAGTAACTTCAGGAGGTTTAACTTTTAGTTGTGTGAACAGATAGAATCGGGCCGTATGATTTGAGGAAGTCGGCTAGATTCATGTAAATGCTTACAGAGTTCTAAGTTAACATTGGTAAACAGCTGCCCTGAGGATGACACACTAGACTGTATAGTGAGACTTTTGCAACTTTTGAATAAGATGGAGAGAATAAAGATGACCTTAGCCAAAGTCCTGATCCCCCACTGCCCAGTCTAGATTGACAATATAGGTAGATACACAACTGTTGCTAAAAAGTGTGTAATGTTCAGCAGTCTGTGAAGGCATTTGGTTGTTGCTATAGACTGCTATATTTTTGTCTCTTTAAATCTGAAAAAAAGGAAAGATGACAAATTATGAATGAAGACAAATTATGGAAATTTAAATACATATCCAATGTCTAAAAGTTGTTGGTATTAAAAGTGTGATCAGTCAATAACATTTATTGTGAAATAACAGTCTATGTCAGTGGTGGTCAAACTGGGGTACAAGTGCCCCTGGGGTTTCTTGGTTCAATTAAAGTGAAGCTTTATTGTCAATTTCTCCACATACACAAGACATACAGAGGAACTGAAAGTACGTTTCTCGCTATCCCACAGTGAATAAGAGACACACATCTAATAAATAAATATTTCCTTACCAAAAGAAATAGTACATAACAGATAAGGACTTCCTAACACTAACACAGACTGTCACAACTAGGAAAAATATTTCTGTATGATGTGTTGTTATAACGCAGAATGATGTGCGAAAATGTAATTGTGCAAAAGGTGTGTTGTGAGTGCAAAATACTTGCGGCAGAGATGTACTATTCAGTATCAGTGCAAATAGCTGTATACAACACAAAAACAGCAGCAACTTTACAGTCCATAGTTATTTGGGGGTCAGAGAGGAGGGGGTGGGAAAAGGGGGAGAGCATTCATTTTCCTGACAGCCTTGTGGGTAAAGCTGTTGGCTAGTCTGGTGGAGCGGACAAGTATGCTCCATATCTCCTCCCAGAGGGAAGGTGGCTGAAGAGGTTGTGTGCGGGGTGGCTGGCGTCACTCACGATCGCTTTTTGGGTGAGGCAGGTGTTGTATGTGTCTTGCAGGGAGGGGAGTGGGGCGCCAATGATCTTTCCAGCTGTGTTCACTATGTGTTGCAGGGTTTTCCTGTTCGGGTCAGTGCAGCTCCCACCCCACATAGTGATGCAGCTGGTGAGGATGTTCTCGATGGCACCCCTGTAGAAAGTGCCCATGGTGTGCGAGGTGGCTCTTGCTCACTTGAGTTTGTGGAGGAAATAGAGGCGCTGCTAATCGCCAGTGATGCAGTTATAGGGGGTACACAAGCTAAACCTGTGAATAAGTTGTGGAAAAAGATCTTACATTCACCAATGCCCACCACCATTGTTAGATTATTATGCACCATGTATGTGTTTACATTCTGTGTGTGCAAAAATATTGTTCGTTTTGCTGGGGGCACTCATAGAATGTCTGTAGGATGTCTCATAGAATGATAGTAACACAGACAATGAGGGACAAAAACAGAGATACAGAAAACAGGAAAATGATACCTCAACCAAAATCATTGTCAGTAGCTGTCAAATGCAAGTCTGTAGAGGTGTGTCTTAAGTGCTGATTAAAAACCAGTCAGAGTTGTAATGGTGTGTGTGTGTGAGACTTGAGACTGCCACCCACAAGCCCATAGATGGTGGAATAGAGCACCACAAAAACTTCATAATCTTGGGCACAATGGTTGGAAACTAATTTCATGAGAACTATTTCGCATTATCACATTTGCGGGGGGGGGGGGGGGGGGGGGGGGGGGGGGGGGGGGGGGGGGGGGGG
>JAVQKI010097196.1:0-11365 GCA_036025975.1 Nematalosa erebi
GATTATGGAAGCTGGTATGTAAACCAGAACATGCATAACATTGTGATGCATATACATTTTGTGCAATCTTACTTGCTGGTGAAGTCTTCAACAGCCAGTTTAGCGTTGTCGATTGCAAGAATAATTCGGGAATTTTCCAGATACACCATCATGAGCTTTCAGAAAGCAAATGGCGTGGTTAAGACATTCTCTTCACCCTTACACTTCAAATTTTAGGACTACATTGTTACTTTCATTTGAGTCCGAATTTTTAAGAACTTAATCGGTAATATCAATACATATTTTCTGAAATGTTAAACTTTCTTCTGGTCAAATGTGTGTGTGAGAGTGTTCGTATGAGTGACACACCTTCTCGCGCAGAGGAAAAAGCTGACTGTCGTAGGCCTGCAGGTCGTGCGTCACGAACGACTTGGTGGAATTGAATGCGCGCACTTTCTCCTCCAATTCTCTGTTGGTCTTCTCCAACGTCCGCACCCTCTCCAGGTAAGTGGCCAGGCGATCGTTCAGCATCTGCATCTTTTTCTTCTCGTTTCCGACCGCTGTGATGAACCCCTCTCGAATCAAGCCCCCGCCACTATTACCGGTGCCAACAGCGCTGCTGCTGCCCATGGAACCACCAGTGCTGCCCGCCCCGTACAATCCTCCTCCATTCCCGCCACCTCCCATTAGGTAAGCGGTACTCCGTCCACCACTGCCACCCCCTACACTGCTCACCCTGAAACCCCCAATTCCGCCACTACCGCCGCCTACGCTATACCCGCTTACCCCGCTGGAGACGACGGACCCAATACTTCTCCGTGCACCCCCAACACCATAACTATACCCCTGACCGGCTCCAAGCATCGAACCGGCACTGGCATAACTTTGGCGACTGCTGCTTCCGACGCCACTGAACGACCGCGCCGAGAAGCGCCTCTGGTTAGCGAGAGACATATTCAATACTTTAATAAATGTGTACTGAAGCGTTCTGTTGGGTGTCTGCAACGGCCGCGACTGCTGCACTACACTCACTGTGCTCTGTACTCGGCTTCAGGCAGCCCTAGTTTAAGCAGGAGTGTGGCGCAGATACCTGAGCACAGGTAATATACCCTTGCGCGTGTCCCGCTGCTGTGCGCCGCGCCCAATCTCTCCTCCTCCGGTCACTCCCTCGAGCACAAGCCATTACATCAAACGCTTTATGCGTCTGCCGGGGGTATTTTGAAAAGCAACACCCACCTCCGATGCAGATCTTTATAGAGGAACGTTTGTATTTGTATAGGTTCATTTATGTGTAGTAATTTCAATGTCATGGACTGGGCACTGAACGTTCACACTAGTGACCTATTCAGCCCTCATATCGTCACCTTCCTAAAAAATCGCCTAACAGGGGCGCTCCACCGGATTTGATGCCGTAAGTCAGAGCCGCATCTGCCGTAACAAGTGGTTATTTTAGGAAGGTGACGATATATGTAGGCTATGATCTACCATACGGGTCGTTCTGCCGTTGGGCTACCTGCAACCACAGCCCAACCATTTCACAGTCTATCTTTGGGTCTTGTTTCTTGCTCTGCATTATGATAGCCTGTAGTGGGATCAATTTGTCCCACTGTTTACATCGGGTTGCTCTGTGAAGTGTTATGTGTGCAGGTGAATTAATTGCACAATAATCTGTTCACCTAATGTCTTCTACTTATGTTAAAGAGCAATACTTTTTTAGAATATTCATGTGTCAAATACATTGGGAGTGAGTATCTGCGCAACAATATTGACCAGCAACCCCAGTCAGTTTTGCTTACGGATGTTAAGTTTGTGCCGACATTTGCTGGCTTGTACAGTAGACCTCTTGTAAATTGCACTGTGCAAAACTTTACCTTTACGCTATTATTATAAGAATTTATTTTCCAAAAATTGCATTTAAGCGTCCTTTTGGCAACATTGGCGCAACATAATTTTTCTATAAAGTGTGACGTTAAACGTGTTATTCGGTTGCGCACCTTATCTTAAAGATTTACCCCGCCATGACATCTGACTGAGAGCTTTTACGAGGCTTCTCTTAATCACTACAGAGCTCACAGCTGGCCTTCTCATACAAGCGCCCGTTGATCCCGGGGCGATGACGCAGCCAGATGCTATTCCCACGCTACGACTTGCGCACCCGGGGTCACGTCTCTTGTTTCACTTAGCCTACTGGGCAGAACCAATTATATGAATGCAATTCATATACTTCAGTAATAATAATGAGACGAATATTTGTCACTTAAGTGCTAAGCTGTGACTTAGGTCACATCAGAAGTGAACTACTCTGTAACCAAAATACACATGACAACACCAGATATCAAACTAGGCTTTATGCAAAATAGAAAAGGATTTCTCCTTAAAATCTTAATGATCATGATGGAGGCACACAGATCCTGCAAACACTGCAGTAATATCAGTAATATTTACCTGACAGACCTTGCAGAACACCTGCACAGGCTATCTGCTCTCTCTTTCTCTTTCTCTTTCTCCCTATGACCCCTCCCCCCCTTTTTGGGATCCGACTTTATGTTGGTTAACACTAAAGGAGATAAGCCTACAGCCAAAAATGACGCCAAAATCTCGCATTTATCTGGGTTGCCTAGTAACAATGAAAAACGACCTACTAATATACATCCATAAACTAGCTAAAAATATTTTTAAAACTTTACAAATTAAAACTTAAATTGGGGAGAGACCCCCCAAACCCCCATCTTCTTTAGTATTTCTTACAGTTCTGTAACTATAACTCTGCCAGCGAGAATCTGAAAGACTCGACCTTAGCCGTATCCCCTCCAGTGATTACCCTTTATGTTCAAGGACACTATGACAATGTCAGGAGGAGCCAGGTTCAATGCTGCAGCCTTCCAAGTTGAGAAATGACATTTCTGCCCCCTGTGACAGTGTTGACGTCCATAGAGCTTTAGCTACTGAGACTGACAGACATATACACACACACACACACACACACACACACACATACATACATACAAATATAAGGCATCCACATTGAAATGAAATTTATTTTATTGATCCTTAAGCCTTGGTCTACTTTCAGAAACTCCATCCTCAATCATGCATACATTATAAAACAAATGAGATGAGGACCAGGTTAAAAAAAAAAAAAAAACAGTGATGCACTATAGTGTCACAAAGCCAGGGGTGATGTCATAGTAGTACTTGCAGATGTCACAGACAGATCATTGTGATATCACAATTGCTACACACCATGGAATAGTGTTCCTTTTTCAATGTCACCTTGAGGTCACTGTGATGTCCCTGGAAATATGATGTGCGTCATCATGGTTGGATTGCACAAAACCCTGTCGTTCATAATCTTAACACAACCACACAGAAACATCCTCTCTAAAGCGGTTCCAGTATAATAAACAGATGACAGAATATCAGGAAGTGTAAACTTGAGGTTAACTGGACAGAACATTGACATGTTGCGCAAAGAGGAAAAGAGTAAAGACGGATAGAAAGAAAGAGATGAAGATAGAAACAGTGAAAGCGAGAGATCAGAGAAAATTATCATAGAGAGACCATGCGAAAGACTGGAATAGAACTGGAAGAACCAAACTTGTAGTTTTACAGCAGGTAGTCATCCTCCATTCAGAGGGCTTAGCATTTTCATTGTCTACAGCACTTTTCAACACTTCTATAGGAAATCTTACCTTTAACAAACCAATGAGTCGGGAGTGGGAGAGGGCAAAGGTCAGGGGTCTTGCATGTTTAAACTTTGATCTTTTTTACACACAGACCACACGTCACGTTACGTCTCTAGGTCTAAAAAGGCCCATGGGCATTGGCACTGTATGGGGTCAGACAGGGTGCTGTATCCCATGATGCACTGCCCAAAGCAGCAGACAGGTGAAGCTGGGCCGCATGCTAAGCTGGGCCCCTTCTCAAAAGATCCTCATAAGCACATACAGTATGTTACTATAATTGTCCTGATCTGCCAGAACTGCCATTCAACATTGTAGGTTATACATCAGCCCAAAGCAGCACAGCTGAAGGGGTACAAACAGAAACACACAAAAACAAAACACACTATCACAATCTCTATACGCTTCTTGATTCCTTCTTGATCAACAGGTTCTCCATTTATATAGTGCACAATGCATCCTCATCTGAGTACACTTAGTGCTTCTGGAAACAACCTTCTTGTATCAGCATGTTCAGGTGACAATGCTGCTTAGACTGTACCCATTTCTCCAAGCCATTCAAGTGAGCATTAATATCTCTTGTTCTTGAATGGGTAAACAAACAGTGAAAAGACTTAAAAAGGCATTTTTTCTCTTCTTTTTGGCAAATACAAAACAAGATTTTTCAGGGAATCTTGGAAATAAATAACAGAAGGCAAAATCAGCTGGCTGCATTTTTCTGTGGCAAAAATATTGTATGCATGTGTCTTTATGTATGTATGTGTGTGTGTGCGCGCCTGTGTGTAGAGTGTGTGTGTGTGTGTGTGTGTGTGTCTGTCTGTCTAAGCATATGTAACAGCAGCCTGAAGACACAACTCCTTATATTAGGCTGACCCTTCGCAGGTCAGGCGCGAGATAAGGCTAGAGTCCTTGGTAACAGTGGGGCAACTGCTTCTCAAGTTCATTAATTATGGCAAAGGAATTATTATTATTATCATTATTATTAAAAAAGACAAAGATGATTAAAAAAACTCCTTTGTCTGAGATGCATGGTGGCAATGAGCCTACATACGACAAATATATACAGCCTATCTTGTCAATATAACGCTAAGTAAGAAAGAAAAGTCTTCACCCTCTAAGTGCTTAGGTGGTATGACCCACACAATGGGACAGGTGATGTGCCTGTACCACGTTCATGCAGAAAAAAGGGAGAGTGGCTTTTTGAAGACTCTTTGGAAAAGTTCTGTGGGGCAACAAAGTATCTACTAGGCCTACTAAGACTAACACTATTTACAATCAGAAAAAAAACAGGGCAACAGAGAAGGGCCAAGGCCAGTAGAGCTTAACATTTGTACATTGCTTTAGTCTTAAAGCTAGGAACGAAAACTAAGAGACATTCCAGGGTCAGAAAAGAGCCCTAACGGGAGACCACAATTGAAATATATCCAACAGCACTGGTTGTTCTAATTACTAATATTGTAATTATTATAAGCCTGACGTGTTTTGATGCTTTGACGTGAGGACATTGAACTACGGCACTTTAGAGGAAGCTTTGCCAACAACATGTAGTTACGAATGTGAAGTAGTTTATAAAAGTACAGTTCTGAAGTAAGGAGGGATTGGGGGGGGGGCTGTTTTAATAACTGGGGACAGGTTGGGGACATTACATTTCTTTTGATAAAACAGGGTGGAGAAATGGGGTTATTGTGGCTTAACTGTGACATGTTCATTCCCCTGCTCTCCTATGGACACAAGACGCTTGCTGGGTGAGTCACTGATGGGACACAGTTGTGTGAGACAGTTGTGTCTTGTCAGGGGCTGAGAAACAATTAGATTTCATTTTAAGATGTTGGCCCCATTTCACGATTGTCCTGAGACTGCCTTCATGCCTTGTGGTCTTCTTTTTTACTGCTCTGATAGGGAGGAATATGCGGGTGCATCCTGACATTTGGACTTATGGCCATTCTGAATGTGCCCATCTTCCTTCTTCTATCTCCCTCTCTCTCTATGTCCCTGTCCATGGGGTAGTTGAGTAATTAAACCATATCCACTTAGCTCAATAAGGACATAGTGAAGCATATTTAATACTTAGGAGTGCTACCTATTTCTGAATGTACTTGTATGTTAGTGAGTGTGTGTGTGTGTAGGGGGTGCTCGTTTACATAACAAAGATGTATTTGTGGGCATGTCTAGTCTTTTCTATGCAGTGCCATTTTTTTCTTTTGTTCACTGCTGGGCTCTCTGATCTAACTGATAGAGACACAGGATGTAGCAAAGGAATTTATTATTTTTTTTTTTTAAGTCACATTTTGGCTCTATGGCCTTTTGGACATCACTGGGTGCCAAGTACGTTGGTTGACCTGTTGACCTGTTGACCTGTTGCTTGACCTCCCATAGCAGCAGAGTACTGAGTCAACCAGTGGAAGTTGTTTGGGGCCTTGGAGAAAAAGGGATGCGGCCCCAGGACCTCAGTAGCCGAGACCAAAGTGGGGGGTGGGGGTCTCAGAGGGCATCTATCATCAAGCGGAGGGGATCACCTGTGGCCCTCCACTGGTGTGTATGTGTAGACGGAGGTGAAGTGCCAACTGGGCATGGCCGCCTTTTTGGGTGTGCCATAGGGTTGGGTGCCGTAGATGAGGGGGTACTTGGGTGTGCTGTGCTTCTCGGACATGCCACAGGTGGGTGGGTATAGGCGGGGGTGAGGGATTAATGGAGGTGCCTCTTATACAGGCCATAGGTGGGGAGTGGGTGTAGGGGTGAGGTGAGGTCAGGGGTTAATCAGTTGTCATAGCCTGCTTAGGTGGGTGTAGGGGTCGGGGGCAGGGAGGGGGGCATTCTTCTCTGGGCCTCTTCTTGGACGAGCTGCAGGTTTATGGGTGTAGACAGAGAGTTAAAGGGTCACTTGGGGGTGGCGGCCTTTTTGGGCGTGCTCTGCTTCTTGGTGTGCCAGAGGTGGGCGGGGATGGTGAAGGCGTCGACGCTCATGCTCATGGTCTTGGAGGGGATGGCGCTGAACTGCTTCCTGTCCGAGCTGTACTTGTAGATGGCCTCGATGTCAGCGCAGGAGATGACACGCGGGCCCACGCCGCACAGACGCACCAGCTCCTCTGAAGATTCACCACCGCCGGCGTTGTTGCTGCCGCTGGCATTGTTGCCGCCACTGGCGTTGTTGCTGCCGCTGGCATTGTTGGCTGTGTACACGGCTCGGAACTGGCAATGCGCGTCACGGAAGAGGATCAGGAAGTGGTTTGCCGAGCTCTTTTCGATCTCCTGATTGGGGAGGATATAGGGTTTATTGGGATGAGGAGAGGAAGAGAGGGAGAGAGAAAGAAAGAGAGATGGGGAAAGATAATGGGTGTGTGTGAGAGAGAGGAAGAGAGAGAGGCAGAAAGAGAGAGAGAATGTGACATGAGGAAAGTAGTGATGCAAAACAGAGAAAAAATGAGAATGTGAAGAAAGAATGAACAAAAAAGGGATAATGGAGAGAATGGGGAAAGCAAGTCAAAGAAAGAATTTGGAAATGTGATGAAAGAATGCGGAATTGAGAAGAAATACAGACACACACAGACTCAGACACAGATGATTTAGAGATGGCAGTTTTACCAAGAGGGAAGGGAAATATAGATAGTCACAAAGAGAGAGAGAGAGAGAATGTGTTTGAAACAGAGAATGTGAGAAATAGACATATCCTACACTCCCACACGCATCAATATAAGCCACTGAGCCAAACATGCTAACACATGTCAGACAGATCATCTTGTTGCATTTATACAAGATCAGATGTATGGCTATGGGGGCAACGCACAACGCTGCATGTTATTCAGGGTGAAAACAGACTCCATGAATAGTGTGACTGCATCACAATACGCCAAACAAAGACAAACTACAGGCTTTAGTAAGGAGACCCTTACCATGATACTGTACCAGGATACTTTGTGAACATGAAGTATAACGAATTAAATTTAAACAGAATGTGTGGTCCCAGCTACATCTATGGCTAAGACCATCATTAATCTACTGACTATAACAAGTAATGCCTCTGAAACTTGCATAATGCATTTGTTAATGATTGTGTTGGTTATGGTTGTGTGAATGTTTAAGTTACTGCATGCCACGTATGCATGAGAATGTGTGGTTAGGTCATACGCAGTTTTTTTTTTGTCAGTAAGCACTGCTGAGTGTGTAGAGAGGTAGAGACGGATTAGATAACAAAATTCCTCAGCAGAGTGATTTATTTCAATTTTTTTTCCCATTTCTGTATGTATGTGTACTCTATGTGTGTGTATGTGGTGTGCGTGCATGTATGGCTGTGTGTGTATGTGTCTATGTTTATAAGGTACGTGCATGTGTGTGTGTGTGTGTGTGTATGTGTGTCTGTCCCTCACCTCTATTATCTTGTCTTTCTGCGGCTGATTGACCTTGCCTGCCAGGCAACAGCGTGAGAGGGCGTTGTTGATGATGAACTTGTTGGACTTGAAGCTGGGCTCCCGATACAGTTTGGGCCCCGTGTACTCTGGCAGTGATGCCGGCGACGAGGCCCCCGAACCATTCTCCCAGTCTCTATCGCCATTCTGATTGGCTGTGCGGGCTGGCGACATTGTCCGTCCCGAGGGAGAGTTGGAGCGACTGGCAGAGAGAGAGAGAGAGAGAGGAGAGGGGGTGTAGGTTTGAATACTGTAGGATTTGTCTGATGATTCATATTCTATTCTATATAGAGTGATGAATAAGTGTATTTACATGGACATTAATATTCAAATATTAATCAGAATATTCCAAATATGAGGCTGTTATGTAATCAGAATATTCTAATTAACTTAACCTGAATAAGGGCTTATTTGGAATAAGCCAAGGTGTGTGGAGAATTCCAATCACAGTCACATTATTTTGGTGTGTTTGGTACATGTAAGCATTAGTCTGGCCATGCTGCGGGCATCTAGATTTCTAGGCTAAGGGGAATCAGCCTGCGAGTAAAATGGAGACTCTCTCGACGTCCCCGGCAGTGAATTACATTTGCTGCCACTAGGGGTGTTTAGATTTCTAGGTTATGTAAGCATCTTAATCGCAGTAGTTTAGGTTGGGGGTGGGAGGAATCAAAGATGGAACTTTGAACGTTAGCTGAAAAGATTAGAGCTTTGATGAACGAGTTGTCAATCAGACTATGCAGTGTCGCATTTAAACAAAACTAAGAAAATATTCTATTAGCAAGAATATTTAGGAGTATTCTAGTATATTCTATTAGCAACTCATCATAATCAAGATGAAGAGACAAGATGGGTGGGGATGGGGGGTGTGGGTAGAGAGCAAGACAAGGGCTTGTGTACAAACAGGTGAGTAGAAGAGAGAACAGGTTGACACAGAAACCACACACACAAGCGCACACACACACGCACATACAAACACGCGTGCGAGCGCACACACACACACACACAAGTGAATGTACAGCTGGAGGAAGACAGGCAAGAAGACAGTTAAGACAAAACAGAGCGCATGCATGTCTGATCACCTGGGGGGCTTCAAGGCAGGCAGAGGCCCGTTGGTCATGGTTGTAGCCAAACTGTGTTCTTTCAGGGGGGGAAAAGAACATACATATCAGAAGAGCACTCCAAGAGCATGGTAAGCCTCAGGTCTAACATGATGAGACACTCAGTTGTATCAATCATGGAAAAGGGAACTGAAAATTTTTTGCTTGGGTTTCCAACCAAAACCCCCTAAGCCAAAGTGTAGTTTCTGGGAAGTGGTACAGGCTAGGACTCTTAGCTTTAGAAGTTTTCAAACCTAAAACTCACAGAAAACCTGACCTTGGAGAGTGGTGAAGAACTTTTTTCTGTGATTTAAAACCATATCAGACAGTGGTAATGTCTGCTTTCAGAACGGTTAGGCAGGAAATGGGGAGTCCTAATCTTGAACCTGAACGCAAGTTTAATATGGGGCTATAAGGTTCACCAGCCATCCCAGACAGCAAGAGGTTGAAGATTCACTGGTAGTCAAGATGGCAGTCTGCTGGTGTTTCTCTCATCGGCTCTCCAGCAGTCCACCAGTGGGCAGCGGCTACTTGCTATATATGGAATTTTTATTATGAAAACAGCAGCTCAGAAGTGGTGGCTGTGGTCATTATAGGCAAATCAAATTTTGCTGTCTGGGACTTCATTACAGCTACATGTAATCTGCTGAACATATGAACTCAAACTATGAACACAGAAAACGAATAGGAACTGAAATTATCCTGCCAACTGTCCTTTTCCTCTTCATTTTATTGCTATATCTGCGTCATAATACAATTACTGAATTAGTCATTGAGTTCAAGAGTCTTGAGAGCACAGTTTCATACAGGAACTGATATGCAAGACACCTTATCTTGTTAAATGCATACCAGGCAAGACTGCAATTTTTTTTATCTCCGGAGCTTTCCCTACAGTCTGTCCCAGTCACCGAAAGAATCCAGCAATGATCATTTTTGAGCATTACTGACTGACAAGCCGGTAATAAATGTTTGATTTCAGTCACTTTCAGTTTAGTTTTCAAGACCCACTGTTTCAGATACTGCAAGTGTAGTAACCGCAGAAAGAGCCTTCATTCACCCTGTAATGAGTCATTTAATCATCCAAGTGGCTACAAAGCTGACTAAAAGGCGTCATACCATTCAAGCTGATTACATTTAAGTAAAAATGTTGCCTAGTGTGCCTTTAATAAGTGAGATAACAAAGGTGCCATAGCTCAGTGGGCTAATGCGTCATACCATAAACTTGGTGAATCAGGATTTGAGTCCGACCTGTGGACATTTCCTGATCCTTTCCCATCTCTCTCTCTCACTCATTGCCCAGCACTCTCTACTGCCTATCAGAATAGCCAAAACTTAAAATAAAAAAAAAATGTTTAAAGGAGTTGGATAACCATTATCTAACTAATCTTATGTCTTTGATATACAGGGCACACATTTGAGGGGTGATGAGAAAGACAAGGCAAGCAAGATAGAGAATTATTTTAATGTTGTGCAGGCTAAGGGGAAACATCTTCATAACAGCTGCATCTTGCTAGTTTTCAGCCTGAAGGCCAATGCCATGAAATAAACTTGCTAGCCCCAAATATAAACCTATTGAACCAACCAGTGCATTTTTGTGGGTAATCTAATTTTAATAATCTCATCTCAATGCTGGCCTCTTGACAACCCCTGATTGACACAAACAATGTGTCAATCAAAATAGCGCTGATGCTGTGACAAACCTGTATGTAGCCAAGTTTATAGCATTGCTAGCTTACGACTGAACCGGCCTAAGGCTGTGGAGGAACAGGTTTCAGTATTAAAGCAACCTGTGAGAACGATTTCTGAGAGGATTGCAGCAAGAGAGTCAGGCAGAAGAGGCCTAGAGCTAACTGACTGTTAATCCATGTTGGCAGTTGGTTGTTTACCACAATACTTGCTCATGAAATACAGTAGATTCTTTTAGAAAGACTGGGGAGACAACAGAGAAGGGAGAAGAGAAGTTAGGATACAGAGCAAAAAATAGTGACAGGGAGGGTTTAATGGCCTATTAGCTCCTTGCTAAGTCATGTTAGCAACAGGTTTCTGTAACCCTGCTCTATTGCAAAGGCTAATCTAGCTAGTTTCATACTAATCCATGAAGCAAGTTCTAGAGGCAGAGAGAGAGAAAACCGATTCCCTTGAATTCCATATTTGCTTGTTTGTTTATAACTTATCTATCTATCTATCTATCTATCTATCCAAA
>JAVQKI010097225.1:0-10581 GCA_036025975.1 Nematalosa erebi
TGAGGCTAAATTAAAGATGTGTTTTTGGAACATTTATTATCGATTGACTTTCACTTTTCCTTGGTCTACGGAGAAAATTATTTCGTTTGTGACCTACCAGCGATTTAGTTTAAAACTAGCTTGCTCATTGCATAATGCTAGCAAAAAGACAGGATAAACATCAACAAGAGTCAGCAAATGATGGACCTGAAACCCCAGAGTTATGTGCTTTAAAGATACTAAATGACAAACATCTGTTAATGAAATGTATCTGCATTCATTTCAATCTAATCATTAGTTTATCAGATTCATTGAAGAAAAAGGAAAAGTAAAATGCAGATGAGAGCTGATCAGGTGAAGAAGAATCTGCAGACTCTTGCTGTATCATGCACATTTGACTTAAAATGGACACATGTCATGACTTGAGAATGGTGCTTGATATGTTGGTTAAACTACATACTTGAGGGGCTGCACATCTCTGATCAAATATTCATAACATATACTACAATCAACTTGAGCTGTAAAAATTACATACATACAAAAACTAAACTTGGTTATCAGTCTTGTGCTTCAAGGGACCAGTAAGCTCTTTGAGAAACAAAAGCATGATTTCAGATCAGTAACACATCAGTAACACACACATATTAAAGGCAGAGTGTCAAATGCATCAATGCAAACATAGTGGCCCATCTTTCAGTAACTTAAACACATCATTTTTACTGTTTCTAGTGTTTAGCAGAACATATTTCTGGCTGATTACAAGCAGAAATTGCACTCTCAGAAGAATTTAAAATATGTAAAACACAAAATATGATATCTTTCATATTTCCACAACACAGCAAAATTACAACACTGGTAAATCATTCATTTTATCCTGTTAGATAACCATACCAAGGCGCTAAGGGCAGTCTCTGCGGCAGACATTGAAATTCATCTTCTTAATTTCAAGTAACAAAACATGACAAATGGAACCAAACCCTGTTCTGATAGAACCCAAAGGGCATGCAAAGGCTCTCAGAGTAAAAGGAGGCTTAAGCTGTGTTGCACTCAACCAAAATAAAAATATAAGTCCTTTACAAAAATTAGTCTGTTATTGACACGTGCAATATCTTCTAACTAAAAGAAAAATATTTTCTCTTATGTTTAGTACACTGTTGTATGAAGTAGTGCAATGAATTATACAAAATGTTGAAGCATTTTATATATCTTTTGAATAACAGAGACAGCATAAAATACAGGATTTATGTACAGAACAAAAAATAATTATGAACTGAAAAATCTTTTGGGGAAGTTTTGCCTATTCTACAGTTTGTCCTTCCCTCTGTTAGAGGCCCTGTCTGCTACGATGATTGGTAGTCATGTTCTCTCTTCAAACCTCCCACTCCTCACAGGCCATTGAGTGGAAGGCTTCAGCATGACAGTGGCCAAGTGGACAGTTTTTGAAAGGGAAGCTGTACACACTTTGTGATCAGGCCTCCGATTCACCCTTTTTTCGGCCCTCCTCGCCAGCATCACTGTCTTCTGATTGGCTGTTGCTAAGCACCAGGAACTGTCCATCTGCTGTAGTTGGATTTGGCCGGCTTGAGGCAGCTATCAAGCGACTCTGTTCTTCAAGGTCCTGATGGGTAGAGGCATTAAGTTAATCCAATGAGAGAGTGTTTTACAAGAACATAACATGACCAGGCTTTTAATCATTCAGGAAAGGCATTGCTAGAACTTTAATTAGACTGCATAATTTCAATAAATACTTCTTATAAATATTTATATGTATGATGTTGTATCAATAAAGTCATTTGTTTGCTTGCTTGCATGCTTGTGTTTGTTTACTGAGAACTGCAATAAACAAGTAAGCAGCATGCCAGCATATAACTGGTCTGATACACACAAAAATATTGAAATAGTATTTTTGGTAAAAACACAAAAGATTTGTAAAGTTTTGGCCTTTCATCCACATGACAGCATTATAGGGGCCCAGACACCGTTTCCAAAGTGCAAACTTTAAAACATTTGATGCCACCATTGCACTACAGCAAAACGAAGGAGACGATCGCTGACTTCAGAAAAATTGATCGAAAAAGATGCAGCCCACTCTCCAATTTATACCAATGGGAATGCTGTGGAGAGTCAGCTTCTTCAAATTCCTTCAGGTCACCCTCAGTGATGACCTCAAGTGGACAGACCGTGCAACAGCGGTCACAAAAAAGGGCCACCAACACCTTGACTTCCTCAGAGTGCCGCAAAGAGCCTGGATGTCCACTGCAGTCCTGTGCTATACAGGCTATTCTTACAGGGTCTAGTACATCCTGGTACGGCAGCTACAGGGACAAGAACAAGACAGTGCTACAAAGGCTGGTGAAAACCACATTAAAGACTGTAGGAATTAAGCTCCTAGATGAGCACAGGCTGGAAACAAGGCACATCATGATAGACAGATGAGGCCATGGCAGAGCCAGGGTTGCCTGATTTCAGCGTGGCTAGCCAACATTAGCTGCCTCTGTGTGAATTGCTCTCTGGCATGATGTCCAGTTCAGACTTAAAATGTAAAACAGTGCATGCTGACAAATTGTTGTAGTAACATAGTAACAGCATCAACTGACGACTGGGAAACCTGGGATTGACACTCAAACTTAACGTTGTGATCAAATACCCTTGTGATGGTTGCAATGGATTATTTTTTTTTTAACTCCACTTTTGGCCTAGCCTGACTGTGCACAGACCCACGTGAAGATGAGGTAGGGTCTGGGGAATCTCCATTGGCGGGGGGGGCGGGATACAAGGTTGTCTTTCAAATCCCTCTGCACGCAATAGGACAGCGCTACAGCTAATCAGTGCAAGGAATAGGAGCATAGCTGTAGCATAGTTAGTGCTGACAGTGGTGTTTGACACATTAAGGATTTGCTGTATCCTGTCGGCATAACTCCAAATACATCGGTCTGTTCGATGAAAGACTTCAGTGCTGTTCTATGATCTCTTTTTCAAAGCAAAGTTCAACTTCCAAGCCGAGTCGAGAGAAAGCTGTTGGCCGTTAGCTGCCACTTTGTCTACCGTTGTTTCAATGTTTTGTTTTTTTTATTAGATAACAAATTCCACTTGCCAAGTACATATATGTGCAGAGGGTAAATACAAACATATCAAATACATAGTACATGGCAAATGTAGTAGGCCAGGTTGTTTCTGTTAAGCCCACCCTCTGACTCTGCACTTCACGGCAATTGCCCGGCCAGTTCTAGGGGAATCAGCTCACAAGTCAAATGGAGACTCCCTGGACGTCCCCGGCAGTAAATCACATTTGCTGCCGCTAGGCGCTACTTTTGGCCAGGGTTTTTAAAAAATACATGTCTTCAGTGAGAAAAATTTTTTTTACATGTGGACAAAAAAGGATTTTTGAATACCTTACTACACATGTACACTGTCCCCCTCATTAGCCATGAACAGACAAACAAAAAAGTCATGTAAAAATGAAAAACTAGATTTAGTAGATTTTGCTTTTCTGATCTTACCTTTTCAATCTGTTTCTGTTTGGTCAGTTCCTCCTGCTGCTTCTCTTTGGCCTTTTCCAGCTCCTTCTGCTTCTCTGTGGCTCTTCGATCCTTGAGAGAGACAGACAGAGACAGGGAGAGAAATCCTAAACTTAATGTCACTGGTAATAGTATTGGATGAGATTTATGCTACAGTCGAAAAGTCTAAATTCCTGTGCCAACTTCAACTTCGTAAAAGGTTCCCTTGCAACTTACCATTTCCGAATGGAAAGCAATTTGTTTGGCCAAGCCCACACTATCACAGATCTGAGGACACAAAAACACACACACACAAAAAATACAAATCAAATAGAGCAAAAAGCGATACTCCTACACTTAGTGGTATATTTTTCACCTCTTCATCTTTTTTTCCTCCACAACCAAAAGACTGAAGACTAATAATGGCATTTTTATCAGCTATGTTTTCAGTGTGAATCAGCTATTTCAAATGGTAAGCAAGCACTGGCCCTTACTTTTTCCCCATCATTGTTGGATTCAAAGATATAACAGACGGTTGCTGGTCGTCCATCCCCTTTCCCTCCTGCTGTTTGAAGCACGAAGCCAAACAGTCGCTTGTTCTCTTGATGAGACGCACACAACACCACACTGGATAAGGGAAACTTGGACAAGGAGAAAAAAAGGAGAAATATTAACTCACAAAACATAGTAGCAATAGCAGGAGGTCTGGGAGATCTGAGAGAAGTATGCTTTGATTTTTGGGAAAACAGTTGCTGTTTCCAAATGGGCATACTGTTCTATACAACAGCAGCTATAAGGCGTAATTTTGGAACAAAAGAATGGGAGCTTATTTGACTAAACTGTGCACACAGTTGAAGTTGTTTACTAAAATGACAGCTCTATTTTGTACGATTAGCAAGAATTTAGTCAAATTGGCAAACAACAAAAAAGATGGTACAAGCAATGGTACATGCCCAGTCGTATGCAGTATGTAGTACAGAGGTATGCCATTTACATAGACAACGGCAAGTAACTTGGAAAAAAAAATGCCATGGTCACAGCTTGAGCATGCTCATTCCAAGGTCATTTAACTGCGCAATGGTCCTTGTCCCTGTACTACTAGACCAGAGAAATGGCTTGAGCTGGTGATCTGTCCCACACAAAACAAGCCTTTTTCAAATCCCTTAAAACTTTAAAATGGGACATTACACTGAGAGTGAGTTTAAGGCCCCATTCAGTTAGTGCTAGTTGCCGCTCTGCTATTCAGTCCGTGTTGGGGAAACTGTTAACTGAGAAAAATATTTCACTAATTCAGTAAACAGAAATTGCAAACCCATGCTACTCATAGAAACTGGTGCTCAAATGAGCATTCATTAAGTCAGCCTCTTTCATGTATCTCTAGATGCTACATTAAACACTACAAATTATTCAAATGACTTTTGCGTCATTGCACCTTACAGGACATCAATAAATCAGCAAATGTTGGCATCACCCTGATTATTCTCCAAATTTCTCTAGCATAGTAGCTGTATCCATAGTGCTATGCAAATCAGGCCCTAATAAAAGAGTAGCCTGATGTTTCACTTTGCGCAAAGCGTCTGAAGCCTATCCATTGGGATACGTTTGCTTCCTGGTGGAAGATACGTCATGACCAAGCAGTACTGATTGACTGAGGCAAAAAGTATGGTACACACCGCAACGCACCACTTGGGTTCAACTTCTTCCCATGCAGCCCTCCCTCTTCTGACTGGTCAACAAAACCTAAGCCAACAGATAGATCCCTGACAATGCTGGAGCTAAGTGAGAGATTGAGTGGAAACGCAGTGCTAGCCTGGCTAATAAAAGAGAGCATCAATACCAAAGCAGTTACTGCCACCCAAACGAGATACCCGATCGATATGCCTACAGATTTAACTACAGGGGTTAATTAACCTGACCTTCCTTGGCTAATAAAGGGCAAAAGACCTGGAAGCCTATGAACAGTGATTAGCACAGATGTGGGATGATGGACACTGGCTGCTGTGTTTAATTAGAGATGTCGTATGGTCAAGAGAATAATCTCTGGATTACACTCTCAATATAACAGACAATTACGCAGTCAATGCTAAATGTATATTTACTGTATATATATATATATATATGCTAAACATATATGTTTGTGTGTGTGGTGACCTACCCTCAGTCTGGTTACTTGTGTCTGTGGATCAATTAACCTGAAGGAAGAGCCAAAAACATATAGAACAACATGTAAGAAGGACATGGTTGGATTGTCATTTCAGGTATCCTGGAGGTCTACAGTACATGTCTTAAGTTAAACAGCTGAACATCCATATAATTCTTTTCAAATTACAGAGAACATTTTATTTTTTTTTACAGAGGATAGAAACAGGAAGCTAGACTGCTCTCTTCTGGCACTGGAGTGCTAAGGAGACCTCTAGATATCAGATAGACAGATTGTTTCCTACTTGAGACACTCGCAGGTGACTAGGAGGTGTGACTCAGTCATGCGGAAGATGTTGTGTATGGCCCTTGCTGCCAGGATCTGCCTCATGGTCTCATAGATAACATCTGTGTTCTCTGTGGCCTTCACCTCCATAGAGCCCAGGAAGCGCACAATGAACAGCTGGTGAAGAATGGAATCTGAGCAAAGAAAGGAATTACAAATGTTCACACAACTGATGTCAATCCATATGCTGAACAAAGTTTAACTATTTTATGCAGTGATGGGTTTCTCAATTAAACATCACACATGATGCTAGCTTGAGTAATCCCCCAAAAAACCTGCCACCTGTTGAAATTGCTAAGCAGGTCCATCTGGGTCCAGTCCACTCAGGCAAATTTGCCAATCACCAAAAACCCAGAGCATTTTTCCAACATAATCTACTTCTGACATTTGTCGTTTCCATAGCCATTCTACACCAGGGCTCGTCAACCCCTGTCTCACATGCTACAGTTGACACGCAGAGGGATTCTCACTGGTACAACGGCATTGGCGCACAGCCATGGTTTTTTAAAAACATTAGAGAAAGTTCAGCTGTCGGGTGCGTCTTCAGTAGGGCGACAGACAGTAATGCACCGCACAGGCTTTAAACATTTTTTCTACGAGAAGAAACACAGCCCAGTAGTTGCCCCAAAGATCGTTCATCAGTTCGCACCGTAGTTAGGCCTATGGCAAAAAAGCCCCGGCGGTTTAGGCATTTCGGCATATCCCTCTAGGATATTCTGGGTAAAAGTGTAGGCATGATGATTACCCAGGATACCTTGTGTATTTAGGGAGTCAAGAAAACAGTCGAAGAAAGATGATGACGACCAGCTCAGGAAAAGTTGAACAAATTTGAGATTTTCCAAGATCAGTGACATTTTCAAATTGTGCTGTAAAATTTTGCTGACATGCTGTTTGATGCATATCTAAATACCAAGCAACTTTACAAACTGATGCCAAATTTTGACAAAAAGTTGACATAGTACAGGCTATATTATGTACAGGCTGTATTCCAAATACATTTGAAATATGTTTTCTGTTAAAAACATCTCAACATCACAGAATGCTCAAGTTTTAGACAATATTCTGTGCTGAGGTCGTATGTTGCCATGAACTTCATTTAAAAGTTAAACTGATGTTGTTAATTGCCAGATTAAAGTATTTTGTTGTAGTGTTTCAGTGAGCTTTATGAACTCCGTACCTTCTCCATCTTCTGACTGTGAGTTTCCAGACTCTCCAAATGGGTTGGTCCTTCTTTCAGAGATGGGAAAACTGGTTAAGACATTCACAGAATGCAAGCAATACCTGAGGGTAAAGTGAGAGCCATATACCCACACTACACTAAGGTACAGGAAGAGTGACAAACCTGCCCTGCGCAGCACTTTTGGCCTGGCCCGAGTACTCCTCACTAACAGGTGAGATGATGTCAAATTGGATAGGTGTGTCGGGGGCCACCAGAGAGTCGAGGGACAGCGTGGAGAGTGCTGGCGACTCAGAGCCCACTGAGCTCTGGCTACTGGCACGGCCCGCTTTAGGCCGACCTTGTCTAGAATAAGAGTTGAACAAACCCCTTGAGTTCATTTTCAAATAGATAATAATTTCTAGTCACATTTGTTCTTGAATCAGACAGCAGCAAAAGACACGTCTAACGTGCATCAGAAATAGCACAAGCAGGACTGTAAAAAAGCCAAACTTTGCATCCAGTCAAACACTGATCCAGAGGAATTACTCGTACCATTTCACAATATACATATTTAACCCTCTCCAAAGGCTAATTAATGAAATGTTTGATTACATGTTCATATATGGCTTCTGGGGTGAGTGGTCAATGTCAGTCTCAATCTCAGCAGAATTATTGGATGGAGGACTGATCCTCAAAGTCCCTCCATGAAAATCTTTATGTGTCTGCCTGTTCTATGTGCAGATCTAACATACATGCTTGTCCGCAGACTTTCATGCCTCTGCTGGAAAGAGGGAGATGGTGTCACAGCCTCCAGAGCTGACTGGTTGACTCGAGCAGCAATTTCCTGCCAAAGGTTAGAAAGGCATTACAGTATGATAATGCAGTTGGTCCACGATCAGTTTCCTGTAGGTCTAACAAGTGGAATTTCAAAGCCCTAATCCACTAAAAAGCAGTTCTACGATGATTCTTTCATAATCATGCAACGAATGAATTAACTCACCTCAGGATTTTCACTTAAATATATCCTCTTTGAAATGTTGTTAATGGTTGCAATCCACTAAAGAGACACAGGAATTATTATTTTTACTTACATAAATTATTTTACATGCATCTTACTAACCCCCCCAAAATGGTGTATAAAGACAATATATAACTAGAGCAGTGGTCAGTGAGGCATTTCTTGCTGGAATCACTAATCGACATATTACAAGTTTTGTGTGAACGCTGCCTCACAACTCCACTATTAATGGCACTCCTGGTGAAGAAGATTTCAGAGGTGACTTGAGTTAAGAAGTTAACTTTGGGGGTCACCAAGCCAAAAAAGCTTTCGTCTGAGAAACTCTGAATGAGAGTAAATGGACAGAAAATAAATATTTTTGGGTCTCAGTCGATATAAACTCTGAATTACACATACGATGTTGGCAAATTTTGAACACTATTTTTTGTGTAAAGAAAGCTGAAGTTTGTCTCATAACTGTTGAATCAGAGCATTGCTAAGGTTTGCAATCCAAGGACTACCGCTAGAAGATAATGCTAGTCTTACAAAAATTCACACGCATATGAGCAACAGGTCTCGCAGCCAATCACAGCTTTGAGAAACTTCAAGTAAGGTGGATTTTTTCATAAAACGCTGCTAAGTGACCTAGTAACAGGTTTGAAGAACATGACGTAAGGTGGATCTTTTCATAAAACGCTGCCAAGTGACCTAGTTGCAACCATTAGCTAGCATGGCAGCTAACCTGGTCATTGATGGTTATGTTTACTAACCCATCCGAGGAAGAGCCTCTGGTCTGCTCTGGCCTCACAGATATGTTGAAAAATAGCTCTGTCTTAATGTGGAAAATGTTCTTTAAGATTCACAAAACAACATATGTGAAATTCATGGTACATCTCAACTAACTTTTATCTTTCCATTGACTCCCATTCAGATTTTTTGTTAAGAATGGTTCCATGGAGCGAAAGCGGAGGGGTGGGACCTCGCCACTCTATATTGCACTTGTTGGGCACAGAGAACAAAACAAAAGGAGAACTTTCAAAGATGAAACACTGGGGTGGCAATGGCTGTGGGATGAGTTTACTGTTCACATTAGCGTTTCATTGATTTTTTTTCCGTCAGAATAAACATGGCTCCTTTACAGGTTGGAGTTTTCTCTCAATGGTTTCGTTGTACGATGAAAATAAATCACCACAAGATTATTTTTACACCTCTTTGTTCAACCAGGTGAGCAAATAACTGTGGAGGGAGCTGTACGTTGGCCAGACAGTATTGCCGGTGGGCTCGTTACAGTCCACAGGCCAGCAATTGGCAAACACTAAACTAGACAATATCAGCTGTGTGTTCTATGGTGCCTCTACCTCTTCGCAGTCCTTCCTGCTCTCTGCTTGTACAATGGCCACTCTAAAACAGACAGAGAAACAACTCATTTTCATCAATGGAGCTACTGTCTTGAGTGAATTAACACAAGTCATTAGCAGACCAACAAGCAATAGGCCCTTTTGACTTCTGTCAACAATACACTCAAGTGTAGATTTATCAAATACACAAATGTGATGAGTATGTTTTAAATGCCATGACCGCCTGATGAATGCAGTAACAAAAAGAAAAGCCTCATTTGCCGAAATTTGTTTCAATTTGCAAGTTTCCACTACGGGACGAAACTTAGACTTCTATTTTCATAATTGAGGCAAAGCCAAACAGGGTCTGGACTGAGGACTTGGAGTAGAAATTTGAAAAGACCACACATAGTTGGTGGTGCTATGCAAGGCAGGCAGTCTGGGGCATATACATTATCTTTATTATTACAATACCCAATATTTTTGTTTCACACCAATCCACTAAGGCGTTGTGAATTTCTGGCATGTTTTGATAACAGGTCACTGTTACTGAGAATGTGTGTGTGTGTGTGTGTGTGTGTGTGTGTGTGTGTGTGTGTGTGTGAGACTGAGAGGGACAAACAGACAGAGAGAGAGAGAGAGAGAGAGAGAGAGAGAGAGAGAGAGAGAGAGATAGATAAAGAGTGCGTCTGTAGCTGCTGTTGTGTGTGGGTCTGTGTGCATAGTTGGGTGAGAGTCATATCTGCCAACCTTTTTATCAGGCAAACAGGCAAAAAAATCCCCTGGCATACGGAGACTCAGCAGGCGTACCTCACAGTCTATTCCCTAGAATGTCACATGGAAGGCATAGGCCTATAGCTTTGGTCGGATCCACAAGGTCAATGTGGCTTCTAGGGTCAGGTATTTAGTAAAGTCTATGTAATCATCAGTCATCAATATCAACGAATATCTAAGACACATTTGTTGACTACTTCTTTTTACTAATTTTACAATTTACAAACTGCAATAACTAGGAGGTATCACAGACCCCTCCAAACATTCATTTTTTGATGTCAAAGTCTAACACGAAAAAAAGAAATAATAATAATAAATTAACTAACCATTCACAAAAAAACATAAAAATCCTT
>JAVQKI010097425.1:0-16378 GCA_036025975.1 Nematalosa erebi
TATCACAGTGGTGAGTTATGCCATAACTTGGGTTACGGGAATAGACAGTTTGTGGGTGTGTGTGTGTGTGTGTGTGTGTGTGTGTGTGTGTGTGTGTGTGTGTGTGTGTGCGTTTGTGTGTGTGCATTTGTGTGTGTGTGGGTGTATGTGTGTGTGTTTGTGTGTAAATGTATAGATGTGTATGTTTAAGCCATCTGCCTCTAGGAAAATTAATGATTGATCAGTCTGTCTGTTAATACATATGAGCATTGTTTTTACAATATGCCTAAAAAATGTGAGTGTGTGTGTGTGTATTTGTCTGTGTATGTGCGTTTTCAGCCTCTGCTCACAGCCGCAGGGCAAGCACTGGAAAGCACATGTACTGCAGTGCTGTCAGACGCCCCTCCACCCACACATCACAAGGGAGGTGAACGCCTCTCTCCAAATTACCATCCAGCCCCTTTCCCAGTCCCTCTCCCCCTCCCACCCCGACCCCCATCCCTGCTCTTCCCTCTCCTCTCTCCCCTCTCCAGGATGGTGTTGACTAGCAAGGCTCACATGGAGGCTGTAAACAGCGTGCGTGGCTTCCATTCTCCTTCTGGGTCAGATGGAAGGCATCAGAGGGCAACACTAGTGTCACTGGCACAAATTCTTCTCATACTTTCAAGAGGGAAAAAAGAATAAGGGAAAGAATAACAGAAAAAAAGAAAGAAGAAAACACAACAACCTACTAACCCAGAAATCGCAGCCGACACCTGGTTCACCTCTTCAGACTTCAGTCTCAGGCAAGATGTTTGTGTGTCCTAACACAACACAACACAACAGAGTGTTTTGCTATGTTTGAACTGCCTCAGGTGAACCCTTCAGTGTGAAGGACATCTTCCTGAATGTGAGATGTAATTGCACGGATTGAAAAATGTACATGTCAGTGACATAAGCCCCCCCCCCCCATTCTAAAGTCACCTGGCGCCAAGCGCACTGAAGCGCCTGGCTGACTTCATGAGCAGCGACAGGGCTCATGGCTGTCTACTAGAGAAGGCCCCTATTGTGTGGTATGATTCCTAAACACGACATTAAGTTCCAGCTCACTTCACCCATCAACTTAGGGAGACAGCTGTGTGAGAGAAACACACGTGAACACGAATGTGTTGAAATGCTGTGCAACTCTGCGCTCACAACATGAAATGCTGTGCAACTCTGTGTGTGTGCGTATGAGAGAGAGAGCATATAAAGGTAGACTACCGTGACCGTGTGATCATCAGTTAGTGTGCAGATTAGTAATGTGTAAACCGTTGAGTTGCCGAGGGTTGTAATTGGAAAGGTGAAGTGTTTTGACTATAGGCTTATCTCCTTAAGACACATAAACAGTGTGTCTCTGATCCATGAACATGGCATTCATTCCGCACTATCAACTGTTGTGATTCTTCACAGATCTATTTCGCTGCTGTTTTTTTTTTTTTTTTTTTATGGACATTTCTCTTCCATCAGACAGTACTGATCATTTAAAGATCACAGGACTTGATCAGGACTTGTGTGTGTGTGGGAGGAGGATGAGGAAGTGGCAGAGAGTGACAAGCTAAGTGCACTTGAAAGGTTATCTCACCAGCAAATGGAAAACAAACAATCCTATTAGCATGAAGTGAACCAGACAAAGACCAAACACCTAACACTCACACGCACTTAGCACCTTGGGGAAGAGTGTTTTGATGTGACATTTGTAATTTTCCAGTTAAAGAAAAAAAAACATTTAGAGTTTTGGAAGTTTGGTTAGTGAGATATGAAAGGTCAGTAAAAAAAGTGAAAAATAAAATGCCACCTCCCCTGCCATTAGCCCCTACTTAGTTTTTTTTAACTGCTATTATCAAACGTTTTCCTTTTTTCCTGTCCTTTAGTCACCAATGACATTCACCAAGTTGCTCAATCAATAATTCCAATCTCCTATATCAGTACTCTTAATTATTATAAATAAAAGCATTACAATTTTTTTTACCATTTATACAGTGTTAGTTCACTTTCACATACTTACTGACAGACGTGGACCCCACTGAAACTGACCATCTATTCAATCATGTACCTTATTTGTGAGGCATATGAGAGTTTTTTCCCCACAAAGAGACACAGATGACAAGCAATGAGGACAAGACAGTGGAGACAAGGGATGCACACAAGGAGAAAGAGAAACAGAAAACAAAAAAACAAGACAGAGGTAGGTCTATAAAGGACAGAGAGAGAGAGAGAGAGAGAGAGAGAGAGAGAGAGAGAGAAAGAGAAGGAGAGAGAGACTGCAGGCAGGACTGTAGTCCAGTAATGTCCAGCTCGATGCCGTGACTCGGCGCTGCATTAGCGCATCCGGAGTTGCAGAGCGGAGACCAGGCCGATAAGCTACAGCATTCCTCCTGGCCCCGTGCCAAAACACACAAATTATGGGAAGACAGATGGGGGCAGACAGACGCAAAAGAAGAAGTAGTCTCTCTTGTTTTCCACCAGAAACAGGCCACATGTTCAGCAGCCTCTCATTGTCCACCTAATAGGCATGGAGAGGCTCAGCTTAATATGATTTACTGTAGGCCTCCATGGACCTGCAGGATCAACAGCAACGTGTGTGTGCTCAGGGTTTCCAAAATACTCTACCAACAAAGCTATCTTTCAGATCTTGCAAGACAACCAAATATCTCTCTCTCTTACACACGCACACACACACACACACACACAAAAATGTACTGCCAAGAAAACATAATATTTCATGCAGATGTTGTAATATTGCATATACAGTTTTGACAAAGTGCTGTATTCTTGTACACTTTATTCTTGTGGAATAAAGAAAACTACAGTCTTTTCAGACATGAAAATTGCCAGTGTGCCCGAGACAAACAGCCTTTCATGATTGCCTACAGTACAACACATCAATCACACCAGAATTAAACCACAGGAATCCTGGTTTGCCTTGAAGCATGACAAGTGGCAAGCTTCAGTTCCTTGGAAGAGAATGATACTAAAGCTTCCCATATAAAAGACAGTTCCAATATGTGTGTGTGTGTGTGTGTGTGTGTGTGTGTGTGTGTGTGTGTCTGTGTGTGTGAGAGCATGCGAGTGAATGTACCTTTGTGTGTATAAGAGAGAGGGAGAAAGAGAGCGACAGTAGCTTGGCTTAAAAGATCTCTGTTTGTGAGAGTGTTTTCTTTCTCTGTCTCTGAGCTTGTCTGTGTGCTGGTGAGCAGGGATGTGAGTTAAAACATTGCTCACCTTCAGGAAGCAAATGATACAGTGATTTCATGATGTTAATTGTGTGTTCCCTCACGGGTTATAAGGTACAGTTTAAATGGCTCCCATAAAACACAAGTGTGGATTAAGTCCTGGTTAAAAAAAAAAGTTCTCCCACACAGGAAGGCTGTGTTTCGGGAGGTCGCTGAAATAGCGTAATAACTGTTCAGATCCAGCGCAAATCTTCTGTGCTGCATATCTAGAGCTGACGGATATGACTGTTGTGTAAGAGGACACATTGTTTGTTTTTTTTCTGTTTTTATGAGAAACTTTGGTTGCTCATGGGGGTTATGGTGGAGTGTAGCGGTAGCGGTGGTAGTGTGATTATTTGGGGGGAGTCTGGAATTTCCAAACCAACAGGCAAGTATTTACTAGCATAGCAAGAATATTTTGGACACGGTGCAAAAAGGCAACACGGAGAAAAACAAGCCAAAGGAATGATGATGGCACTTCCTGACTGAAAACAGCTGAATCCACCTCACAACCCTTTACTGGGGTATCAGACATAAAAAAGAAGCCACAGTTCACAATGAACAACAATTGTACAGTTGAAAATACAGGAACAAAACAGGAATTGCACTAATTTTGGAAGATCAGTCATGTAATGATGATTAAAAGCCTTAAGTCAGTTGCTTGCCATACAGACTAATTACTGTCTGTGTGCCATATTGCTTTGTGCACTTGGATCCTCAAAACATTATGATACTGTTAAAACAAGAATATTCTATAGTAGCCTACAGTAGTGGTAGTGTTGTATAGTAGTATACCAGTTTTTGTAATAATAATAATAATAATAATCTATAGTACACATGAGGGAACTTTGGTCTCTGCATTTAACCCAGTCGTGAATTAGTATAACACACACAGCACCCAGTGAAGTGAAGTACATACTAACCCGGAGCAGTTGGCTCCTGCTGGCGCCCAGGGAGCAGTAAGGGGTCAAGGGGCCTTGCTCAAGGGCATTTCAGCCATGGTCCATTGGTCAGGGATCGAAATGGCAAGCCTTCAAAGCCCTAACCAGTAGGCCATGGCTACCTAATAGAAGCATTGTACAGTGCAGTCTAAAATTACTGATTAAATGAATACTAGTACATATATATACGGCACATAATAACCTTGTTATTGTACTGTTTTATTTACGTTCATTGACATTCTCACTATTATGTTAGTATAACAGAGCTTGTACTTTGGCTTCTCAAAAATGTAAACAATAAATAGCAGTTCAGATGTTATAGAAGTGCTAAGAGAGTAAGTGAAATGAGTGTGTGTGAGTGTGTATGTGTGCATGCGTGCCTACGGATATAGGAAAATCAGGAAAAGTGAAACCACCGAAGCAACAGTAAATGAACACTCGCAACACTCAAGACAATAGCTTTTTTAATTTATTAAACTTATCTCTAGAAACCTTTAATAATGCCATAACTTTTTATATAAGACAAGCAAAAAGCCATTTGTGGTCTTTTCAGCTGCATATTTACATACTCATAGTGGGACATTACAGTTACACTGCTCTTGTTTTTTTCCCAACTGACATCAGAGGGGGACTTTCTTAGAACACTCAACAGTCCAGCAGTCTATTCCAGACCCCAGGAAGGAAACCGAGGGGATGGATCCACCCTCCCACTGACCCCAGGATGGAATGGACTGTCAGAAAAGCCCTGGGTGGGGGCTGGAGTGGGTGCATTCATATGTCTTGTTCACTGTGTGTGTGTGTGTGTGTGTGTGTGTGTGTGTGTGTGTGTGTGTGTGTGTGTGCGTGGCAATACTTGAACAATGGTCATGACCATGTTTTGGACTAATTTGCATGGTTTCCCTCTGGCCCACTTCTCCAAGCGTGGTTTCTCTATTTAACTACAAGTGACCTTCTACCCAGCCACTCCAGATAAATTACAGCACACACACACACACACACACACACACACACACACACACACACACACAAGCTGGCCATGATGGCTTCTATTGTCCTCCACAGCCAAACACAGTAGCGGGAATACAATGGGGTAAGCAGTCTGAAAATAACAATAACAGTGACTAGCATATAGAGCCATGGTATATTAATAGCTCCAAAAGATGCTTTAAAGCCATAGAACTTGAGCATGGCTTGCTTTGTTGTAGGGAGGGAGGAGATGTTCCCATGTGTTTTGCAAACTACTGTAGGAACTCTGAAGCTGTTTCGACATCTCCTTTATCTGGGTTAGAGGAATTTGAAATATTAATGTTGAAAAGGTAATGAAAAGTAATTAGACTGGAAAACATCTACTGTATGATCATTGAAGAGAAAGATTAACATCCAGCTCAGACTTGATTTGATTAGAATTTATTTATTAGACAGGAAAACACATGTACCTACAGTACAGTAGTTAGAGCCAGCTTTTGAACTCCCAGCCCCTTATTGATGTGTAGAGATACACAGACCAGACATATACACATATACAGTACTCACTCACTCACTCACTCACTTACTCATGCTGTCTCTTTCTCTTTCTCTCTTGGTCACACACACACACACACATGCACACAGTGCATATACACATTTACAGGCCAACAAACAGATGAGGCACGCAAACAAGTGTCGACAAGCATGATGATTCACTGAGCTTCCAGGTAACCAGTTTCAGGTTAAATGTTGATGTGAAACACCTTCAAATATGTTGATGTTTTTGAAGTGAAACATCTGAGGAAAGCCAAGTTATATAAATAAACATATATATAAATAATATGATGTACAGAGCACAGAGGTGGTAGACTGGGGAGGTGGGAAGATTTTCTGGCTCACTCTCTCTGTCTTGCAGACAATGGCTTGTGATAGTGTCTGTGCGGAACACCGAATACAGTAAATGAAGTGAGCCGAAGCAGATTTGGTAGCAGAGAGATCAGTGGGTCATCCTCCATCTGCACAGTTCTTCCTGACACTGTCAGATAGACTCTCTCTCTCTCTCACACACACACACACACTCACACACGCATACAGACACACACACACATAGAGAGAGAGTAAAGAGAGAAAACTGTAGACACGCACACATAAAGAGAAAGAAAGAAAGAGACATGGATGAGAGAAAAGAGGAGAAAGTGTGGTACTGTAGGTATCAGAAAGTCCCAGCAATTGATTCAAGGGAAAAAGGAGAGACAGAGAGCGAGGACAGAGAGATGAGGACAGAAAAAAGACAGGTACCTAAAGGTGAGACCCTCGTGACAGCTGGTGCTAATGTGGGATATCAAATAAGGAAACAGGAAGGGGGGGGGGGTTATCTTTTTTTTCTATTCTACCCCATACCAGCCAATAAAAAGACTTCCTCTTGAGCTGATAAGAGGGCAACAAGAGCTGTTCAGACATTTGATAGGGGGTCCAAAGAACAATCAAAATAGATAAAACAAATCACAGGGGGCTTTTGGCCTGCTACTTGTCACCACAAATAAAAACAACACTGGTGACATCACCATGGCAGCAAAGCAACACTACAGCAGGGGGAGCATCAGTGATGATGGGGACATGGGGGTTGGGGTGAGGGAGCTCTGTGTCAACATCTGCAACGGTGCATGTGCGTGTGTGTGTGTGGAGGAGTTGCGGATATCCTCCGGTACATGTGTGTCCACACTCGGCCCGGGCACGGCTAAGAGGCGACAGCACGCAACAGTTCCTGTCTGTGGTGTTGTGAGAGCAATGTCTGCACTAGTCGCGAAAGTAGCAGCAATGTGTGCTTGATGTGTGCAACATGTAAGTGCACCTACCTTCACCTCTCACTTCATCACAACTTAAACTGGTACAAAAAACCTGCAAACACAGACACACACACACAAACACACACACACACACACACACACACACACGGTACAGGATGTCCTCTCGGGACAGCTCTCAGAACTTGAGGTAGAAAAGGTGACTTTTTCTGTGCTGCACACCAGGCAAAAGGGCCCTGAGCAAACAAAACAACACTCTGCGAGACTCCAGTTTGTGTGGAAAGCTTCATTGTTGTGGCCCAATGTGTGGCCATTGTGCTGCTGAAACAATCATCACAATGTGACATTTTCTCCCGCTTTGTTTATTATTCAGGAGACAGCCAGCACAGACATTACTTCATGGTTCTTTCCTGGTTTCCTGTGTGTGTGTGTGTCTGTGTGTGTGTGCATGTGTGTGGATAGGCGGAGGAGCAGGGCTGTGGGCTGTGTTCTCGTTTCAATATCTTTCTGTGTACATGTGCATGAGCATATAAGCACTTCTGGTAAACAGTCATTATGTGGCTCAGGCAATATGAAATACATACGCAGCATAATCTAACGTCATGATGTCTGTAATATGTTCATAATTTTTAATGTTTCCTCATTACAGTTTCTCTGCCCCTCAAAGTGAGTGAGTCCGCCAGTGTCCATTTGTCCCTAATGGGAATTCAAGTAAGTTAACTTTGCCCATCACCACTGATATTCAGTAAGAGAATATAGTGGCAGGCCTGCTTATCTTCAGGAGAATACTACTGTCTCATGCTCAGCATATAATGTGCACTGGCACTGGCTGGTCATTTCCGCTTGGCAAAAGGCCAGATCAAATGATCAGAGTGCTAGACACGCACTTCTCTTCCGTAACTCTGTTAGCACTGAGATCTCACTACACTTTGAATTAAGTTCCATGGCTGATCACTACCAGACCCTTGGCCAGCAGAGTCTGATGTAATAACTGACAGGAACTTTCACTTCCCTCTCCTTCCACATCACTTCGTCTTTTCCCACATACACACAAAAAATGGACAAGAGACCATGACCACTAGATAGGCTAATGCCACCGTAGTATGTCTGTATCGTTTTTCAGTACTATGGGTACTGTCCAAAGGCTTTGGTTTCACCATCCAGATTTTCTAGCAGCCAATCAGCGGACAGAAACTAGAGGCAGAACCAACAGGTTAAATTCTATGCCTATTCAGTGTCCATACTTTTTGCACAAAGTCTAGCAAAAGATCATTGAATACTGACCAAGATAGAGCAACATAATACGTTACAATGGGAGAAAACGTGAATAGGTCTGGTTTGCATAAGTAGATACGTCACAATGTAAATTTTTCAATGATCTTTTATATCAGCGTATTAGGGCTCAATTATGGTCTGCATAGAGGACCCCCTTGCAAAAATAGAACACAGAACTTAACGAATATTTGTGCCTCTCGCTCTGCTTTTACCCTCTCTGGTCCAGCCAAGTGAAAGAGTCTGGTCCACCAAGCTACACACCCACTCACACAGACATACAAACCATCGCTGGAACAGCAGTATTTTGTGATACGCTTTTTATGTGTTTATCTTTGACCCTCACAAGACAATGGGCTTGAGCTGAGGTAGGAGAAGGGGATGGAAAAGCGGGGGTGCCAAGCACGGGTCCCTGGGGGACTCAGTGTGTCTTAAAGATAAGACTATGAATTGCAGTCCAGCATTTCCTCAGTAACCCAGCCATGGGGTCTTATCAGTGGGCCAGTGAAGTCCTCCCGTTACCCCACTGTGGTCTTCCACAACACCAGCATGTTGTGAGAAAAGAAACAACTGCTGGCCTGTTTAGAACACAAAAAACTTTGTGGTTTGCAAATGTAACTGGGGAAATGTTTGCAGATCACACCCAGAGGAGAAGAGTTAGGAATCATCCAAAAGTACAACTGTGAACTTAAACAATCTACCAGACGTTAAGACACAAAATAAGTGAAAATGTCACATTCCGCATCGCAGGTAAACAAGTAGCAGTAGTTATCTAGGGCTGAAACTCATATCAACATATCACAGGGGGATCAACCACAAACCCCAAATGAGTGCAGGCAAGTCGAAACAGAAGCACTGATGTATGTCAATGGATGCACGTGCCTCTCCAGTGTGAAGACAGCCACAGGATTTCGCAACCACCAGATCGTCACATAAATAGACCCGAATGCTTTCAGTCACGGGTAGTGTAGAACAACAGCAATGAGTTGGTGTGAGAGTGAGACTTTACAAAATGTTTTCTTACCAAATATGGCAAATGTATAATCAATATTTTTCAGTGCTATAAATCTCAATCTAGGACCAATGGCAAAAGGTATGATATATAAAACAAATAAGGAAGTTTAACAGAACCAGAAAGGTTCTGCCATCTTTGTTCTTGTTCGATTAACTCAAAATGACAAATGATACACAGCTGTTTTCCTCTTAGTCTGAGACAAGCCCAGCTGTGTATGTGTTTGTGCAGGGATCCAATTCCTCAGGCATGCTGTGGTGGCAGAGGTAGCCGCTCATGAGAGATCCTCGTAGGGAGTCCGGCCCACGTGTTGAAGCCAACCTCTGCTCTGGTGGGATGATCCTTACCCCATCTAGTGGACAACTCTCTCAACCACTGACACAAAGGGGATGAAAATGTTTCATGTTCAAGTTTCACAACTCGCTGTAATGGATTTCAGATGTGTTCCTGACACATCGGAGAGAGGACTGGAGGAACCATGTGAGAAAGCCTTTGATCAAAAAAAAAGTGAGGGATATGGGGGAAGAGAGAGAGAGAGACGGAGGGGGAAAGAAAAAAAAAAAAACAGAGCACAGAGCACCTGTTTATATATCATTTGAGAGAGGAAATGAGGAGAGATGAAATGTGACCCTAGAGACCCCAGCTGGACTCTTGTGTGTATTATTCCACATTCTCTCTGCTTCCCAGGTTTGGCCGTCACCGTCTGGTTTCGATAGCCCTGGAAAACATGGCTGATAATCAATCCCATTCTCCAGTATGGCTTTGAGAGATGGACCATTTTAAGAGAGATCTCCTGATTCATTAAAGGCCGGATGTTGACGGTTACATTCCTGATGTTTAACATTCCACATGAATAGCTGATGGCAAAAAAAAAAAAAACCTCCACACACAAGTCACAGTGGAGCCTTGCTGAAAATTGAAAAATCTGGGCGGTATCAGCTAAATTGGGCCACTTTTTGGTAAATCGCTTGGGACGAAAACACAATATCATATATGCCTTTTTAATGTATTTTTATGATTAATAATGACTGCTTCTGACAATTTGGTATTGAAATTATATAATGAAATATAATTATTTAGGCCCTACGGTTCTTGAAACATCGGCTGCATCAACTTTTTTTACTGGAGCAGTTTCAGGTCAAATGGGCCAGCTTATCAGGTAAGATTGGCCAGTCAAACGGCAAAAGGAAATAGCAATTTATCATCAATTGTAAAATTAAAACAACTGCTTACAGCCACATGACTTTTAAAATGCATAAAACACTCATAGTGCTATTAAAACAACAAGAACAGATCAGTGATGTGTGTGTGTCTGTGTGTGTCTCACTCTAATTACTTTCTTAACGCCCTAGACAAATTCATTCACTCACTTACTTACTCTAATTCCTTTCTTCACTCCCTCCCTTCACTGCCTCCCTGCATTCATCTAAGGCCACCTTCATCCTCTCCACAGCTTGTAGTTGCTTGGCCTTTCTTTTCTCCTGTCATCTCTCTATCCTCTCCTCTCTGATCCTTGTTCCTCCTCTCTTTTCTCTCTTTCTGTCTCCTCTCTTTTCCTCTGCATTCCCTTCTCCTCACCTGTTCGCTCCCTTCCTGTCTCCTCTGCTTGTCTCCTCTCTCATCCTTCCTCCTCCTCTCACTTCCTCTCTCTTTCCTTCTCCCTCTCTCCTCTCCTCTTGCTTCCTTCTCGTTTGCCATACTCACTGTAAATAAAATATCTACCTCCATTATTATTGGTGCGTGCGTCAGTCAGTGTGCAAGTGTGTGGGTGCGTGGGTATGCGCGTGGGTGTGTATGTATGCATGTGAGTATGTAAACACACATACACACATGCACACAGACAAACCCACACCCTCACACACACACACACACACACACTAGCAGACATATGTATACATACATGAACTAAGCTATCACGACACAAAAGCTACCACCCAGTCATATGTAACAAGCTAAGTAACACAACCATAGCAATAGTTTTTCATCACATAGGAAGCTAACCTACTTAGAGTTGCACTACTTTCACATGACAAGATACATGTTTTAGTTTAACCAAATGTCATGACGTGTGTTTGTGGGTGACACAGAGGATTACCTATTTTAGCTGAAACCATGTGGCACATCTATTCTTAGTGGGTTAATTGGGCCACCAAGATCACTTTTCCAAAAAATATATTCATATACCAAACTAACAGCATTATTTCTGATGGATGCCATCAAGACAAATATGCATGCATGCATAGTTTTTTATGTGCATGTTTGTTTTTTAATAGATTTATCATCCTTGTAATAGTTTAGTTAGATTTGGTATGTCAGGCTACTAACCATGCAGCTTTCTGGTGCAGTCTATATTTGAGGTATTGCCTCACCTGCCATAGCAACCATAAACCAATTAAATCACCTGTTACTTGTCAAGCACAGTTATGGCAACAGTTAGAAATCCTTTTTAGTCAGTGGCTCTAAATTACAGAGGGGCTGGGACCCCCAAACCTTAAATGCCCTATTTTACCTGATATCACCAAGACACCACAATAGGAATTTACCAACGGGCAACAACTTGGCCCCTGACACAGATGTGTTCGGCAGTACAGCCAACCAAATAAAATGGCTGCCACACAGATAAGATGGCATAGAACATCAGACAGCTAAACAAGCTACATACAAATATATGTATGAATAGCAAGGACTTTTGGACTTAAAGTGATAGTTCAGCCTTAATTCCAAAAATAGCCCTGTGGTAAGAGCTTGCTCACTGCTGTCAGGAAGGAGAACAAAATAATTTGGAACAATAAATAAATAAAGACAAACTACCAAACGAGCAACGAATGCTATCGTAATGCTACTGTGGGTAAAGATAGTGAAACTGTGCTTAAGACACCATTCAGTCAGCGTAAGCTATGTGTTTGCTATTTGGTGTATGTTGTACAAAGTTGTCCCGTACAGGACTATTATTGGAATTACTCTAAACTATCGCTTGAAAGAAGACTGCTAGCAAACATATCACCACACAAGTGCTCTGACCTTAGTGATGCTGTGTTGTGTTGCAGAATGCTCTGCATAGTATCAAGGAAGATACAGATTGACCACAAACCACCCTGTGTCAAATATTCAGCACGCACACCACTGCTCCTTTTGAAGACAACTGGTTAAAGGCTATCTATAGCAACAGAATCATATGACAATTTCAACAGAATCACCATAAATGGGTCACAAGCCCACAGTATGTGCTTCACCTCAGTGTGTGTTCACTTTGTGCTGTGTGTGTCTCATTAATTCAGGACTGAGGTAAAAGTGGTGACCGAATTTCCCTCACAGGATCAAAAGAATGTACTCAACATCGATCACAACAGTATGTTTCATTAAATAAAATGTTAAAAACCATCATTTCATCTTATTCTGTAAAATAATCAAATAAAATTCGCTTGTGTTTTGTTGAATTGTCCACTTTAAGAAGACTTGCAGCGTCCCATTCACCAAGTGATACAGACTTGATGGATTCTCTGTAGCTAAAATGTTAGTGTTCAGTAGTCATTTTTTCAAGTCCATCCAGCAAGTCAAAATGAGTCTCCTCTTCAAAGTCTCTGCAGAAAACAAACAAAAACATACAAGTCTGAATGGAAATTATGTAGTATACAGTATAATGTTACAGTATAACATTACTAAATGTGAATATTAATTCATTGTTATTTAGTGTAGCTAACTGAAATTAGATAACTCTCAGACCTTTCATGGGGAGTTTTTTGAGGTAAGGGGGTGGTCAAGATTTAGTAGGACCTTGAATACCATTCATGAGGTTATCTTATTCTTGGAGTATTTTTATGTGGGTGTGACACTCACGTGTCCTCGTCATCAGAGCGGGGATCCAGTCTGCTCTCATCTGTGAGGTCCTCCTCAGGGCCATCGACAGCATCGTCTCCTCCATCTGCCAGGGGGCCAAGCGGTGGGCCTTCACCTGAGGGACAGAGCCAACATGAGCCGCTTTGGGGATCAAAATCACCTTGAACTGAAATTCAGACCTAACACAGCACAAAAGTATGAAACCAAGTCCAACAATGCAGAGGCGGTGCTTTTAATAGTGAGTGAGGAAGCAGGAGTAAAGGTGATTCATGGCAAAAGTGGTTCACTCTCACACTCTAATTAAAACCCCATAGCCAACTGTCATCAGAGAAACCCATTTGCACCGTTAGTAGTATGAATCATCAGTACAAGGTCACCAAAGTAGTTGGCATCCACTTAAAACATCGACCACTTCAGTTACCCCACTTATTTACAAAGTAATAATGAACTTTTCTCTGAAATAACAAAGTGTTTTTTAAGTCCTTCCACATAGGGGTGACTTTTCTTAGAAATTAGCCATTCAAGTTTTCATCTAATGAATATCACAGCAATAAACAGAAGATGACTCATTAAAATAAAATCCTGACAGTCTATTCTGCTGAAATATTTCCTTTGAATATGTGCCTGAAGAATAAATACACAAGGTTATGGTTTATCGTGTCTTTCAGAGTGTGTTGACAGAGGTTCACAGGAAGGGCAGGTGGTGATGGAGGATTAGGCGCACTGCAGACAACTTCATCTGGGCCTACGGAAGCCTACACTGTCACTGCACTTCACTGCACTGACAGCACACACAGGGGAAGTGAGTGTGCATGTCAAATTCGGTGAAAACTTTACTGAGAACTCCAGAGAGCAGACTGAGCAGAGTATAAAATCTACCTTCCGTTTCCCCTCCTAATCAGCATCTTTATTTATTTATTTTGAGAGAGCGAAAAGTTTTTGAATAACAGAGCTCAGGGAAAAGAAATCTCAACCCCACCAGAATGTGCAGAGACAGACAGACAGATCACACACACACACACACACACACACACACACACATCTACTCACTCACTCATGTTGTCTGTCTCTCTCTCTCTCTCTTGCACGTACCCCTACATGCACGCACGCACGCACGCACACACACACACACACACACACACACACACACACACACACACACACACACACACACACACACCTTTTCTGTGTATGGTGTAGGTTTTGAAAGCCGTGCAGAGGCTTGCTTTCTCCAGCAGGCTCAGGAGACGTTCTGGAGGCTCCCGGTCCCAGCGCCTCCTCTCTCTCTTCTGTGGGGCCTCACAGGACAAAGCCTCTGCGGACCATGCATAAAAACCTTGAATTCCTCTTCTTTCTTTTACATTCATCACAGCTTCAAAGGCAATTCAAGGACATCCAATTTTATGGACACTATTCAGTCCTTTAAATTATGTTCATGAAATACTGGTATAGGCTCACAACATGAATCTGCCATGGCTGAATCATTGCATTATTTTAGTGCTTTGAGTGCATACTGTGTTCTAGGATACAAGTCCCTTTCCATGTTTTGACCATTGATCAAAGCAAGTCGTTGAGTATGGTTAGTTGATGAAAATGGGTACAAATGCAAAACTGATTAAGTCCATTTTTTATAAATAAGTTGATTAATGAATAAATTTTTTTTTGCCCCAGTTTCAATATCCACCCTTACAGACTGACAGACTTAAATGCGCGATCACACTTTTTTCATACCAAGTTTGCGATGGTTTAGCAGTGTCCCGCTGAAGTGCTTACCGGCGGTGCACTGCAAGCAGCGAATATAGCACAGTAGCCTTAAGGCTCAGTTGTACCCTTTCTGAGCCCTTTCTTAAGTCCACATCACATGCAGACTTTGCTAAAGGGAATTACCCAAAGTTCACAGCGTTGTGAAGTGAAACACCGGAGAAGTATGAAATCATGTAAAAGGCCAGGTAAGTGCTCACAGGCTTGCAAACTCATACACTAAACAGGGTTAGTTTGTTAAGTCAGTGAGGGCTCAGGGCTTAATTTGCACGGAGGACATTGAAACTCAGCTGTTATTTAGTGCAAAACAAGCAAACTGCAAAAATCCCCAAATTACCAGAATTGACAATAACTGGACTTAACTGGGTTTACATTTAAACATTCTTGTTGTGTTTCTGTGAGATAAAGAGCATGTGACTGCATGAGAGTTGTGATTAATGCCTAAAAGACAACTACCTGAACTTGATTCCAGGTCACCGACAGGCATACTGTCTGAAGAAATGACATCAGCATTTTTGAGGACCTCCAGGACCGTCTCAGGGGGGCCTGCAGCCCACCTCCTGCGAGGCGCCGGCTCTTCTTCGAAACTCTCCCCAAAAGCGTCTGACAAAAACACACAAACACACACACACACACACACACACACACACACACACACACACACACACAAAGCTCACATTCAACAATCCCCAAGTCTGTCTAATTCCCCTTCTAACTCTCATGTCATTCCAAAAGTCAAGGCACAGCTTCATAAACATTTTCCATGGGTATCAGATTGTGAAATCTGCTTGGAGGATATAGTCATAATAAATGCTGAGTATATGCAGATTGGAACAGATTGTTTTCAGCAATATGGTACTTCCCAGCATAGCTATACAATGCCTAGTGATTTAAGGTGTTAACGAAAACAGTTTTAATGCACACACTTTCTGCTGTTGAGGCGGTGAGGAGCGTCTTCTGGCCCAGTAGTGAGTTTACTGCTTCCCCTTCTTCCCTCCTCCAGCGATGAATGCGCTCGGCCCGTGGTTTCTACAGAAGTGAGATGCTTAAACCATTTTAACCACCTTTGCACCTCACAACCGTGAGAAACCACAATGTGTGAAAAATACAGCAACATTAGAGGGAGAGATTCAACAAACAACAGGATGTGTATGTAGATGCACGCAGATTGAGACTATTCGGCAATGGCTTCACATGAGCAGCTAAAAGCCACAGAATTCATATTAGGTGACTTAAGTGTTTTATGGGTAGACAACTGTCAAAATAAACAGATAATTTCAAGAAATGCAGATAAAGAGCTTAAAGGAGCTATATACAGTTCTTGTGGAATACATTTCGCTTTGAGCCATTTTGAATGCAGCTTTGCATTTCTCTGCACAGCATTTAACAACCACACGTGGTTGAGCATGACATTCTAACATTTTCTGAAAGCACGATTTCAGAAACTAACACTAACACTTGTGGCCAATCTATTCTACAAAACTAAAAGCCACATCAGCACTTTACACTGTTTGAAATTCTGTAACACAACTTTTGCCAAACTGTAAATACAACTCAATGCATAAGACTCAA
>JAVQKI010097649.1:0-11358 GCA_036025975.1 Nematalosa erebi
GAATTAGAAAATCTTTAGATTGACAGTTGCTTAGGGCAACAGGTCTAAACAAACGTGATCTTTTGTGAACCATGCCTATGAACCATGCCTAATAGAACGTTCTGTAGAACGTTTACATAATCATACGTCACAGTTATTATTAATCGATTTTATGAATTAGCCAACATTGGGTTAGTGTAGGCAACAGTTGTTGTTAAAGCGGGAGCGTTTTTAATGGGCCCGAATTCGCAACAACTTGTTCGCCGACATTTTACTTTGATGGATGGATAAAAATTGGGCTCTACTTTCTGAGGTAAGCTGCTCAACAAGTCATGAAGTTTAGCGTTACATTAAGTAGTCATTAATGCTAGAAAAATGCTAGACATTGGAATAACGAGTTCACTCGGTAAGCTTATTTTTAGCTTTAATTACTGACGCTTACATCAGCTCTTTCAAGATGCCACCGACAAAGTTCAAGCAACGACGCACAGTTATTGTGCCTTATGGACTCAAAACTTGGTTGGAGACTGTCAGCAGGGCTGCAGTACTGGAATGTCCCGATCACTTAGGGCGCTTCATAGCGGACTACTGTAAGGAGCTGCTGGAGTACAGAGATGGTGATAAGCTTTTTTCTTTATTGCTGGACTAATTTGTGTTACATAAGCCAAACATTTTGCTCACTCATTTTGGCGACTTATCTCTTAATTCTTGTTCATGTAGAAAACTCCACGATGGACATCAGAACTCTTGTCTGCACATATCAGAGATGTAGAGGTGCTTCTTTATAGCCAATTTAATAAGATCTGCCTAAATAAGTAGGCCTATAGACTAATTAAAAATGAAGTTACATGTTAATAGTTGATGTTTATCAGTTGTTACTTTTATTCACATTTATAGAGAACAGAAGATCTTTAAGAAAGCGTTATGGCGTGGGATATTCCAAATTTGGATGCCTTCGCTGCTTGACACTTACATCCTCTGATGCCTTTGACATCCCAGCTGTGGTCCAAATAACAGGACAGCCAAATGAATTGTGTCAGTCTGTGTTTGTCCAGACTTCTACCACAAAAGATTTGATCAGTTATCATTTCAAAGACGTCTCCAAAGTGTTGTGCATGAGTCCTTCCTTGGAGAAGTCTGGAAATGAGAAGGGGTCTTCTGCTACCACCTCAGAGGTGATCCCTGATGTTGTGGTCCACTATAAGTCACCCTCATTGGTACCACCACCAAATCTGAGCCGAGCTCCATCAGGCGACCTTCAGGAAGAAGATGTGGTCAAGAAGGAATTGAGTTGCAAAGCTACAGACAAGTTAACTTGCCAACAAAGCACTGAATTATTGACACGTCCCACAGAAGAACTCTGCAGCGTTGTTCCATGTAGTAATAAAGTGTCTAGTGTGTCTGCAATTGTGGACGCACATGTGTCAGACACCTTGATGGAAAACGAGCAGTTTTTAGACGGTCAATTTATGATTGCTGCACAACATGTGTCTGCAATAGTGGAAGGATATCTGGCAGAAACCTTAGTGGAATATGACCAGGTTTCAGAGGCTGGATTAGCAACTGCTTCACAACAGACGTCTGAGGTGTTATTGCATGAAATAACCAGTGCTGAGGAGAGAGTCTCAGAGGATAGTTATGGATCTCCAGAGTTATCTCCTTTGTCATCCAGTGAAACAGGTAAGTAAAAGGACAAGAACTAGGAATATTTAGTTTGTGCATTAACAAATACAACATCATATATGTCATATATCAGATTGTTTAGGTTACATTATATCAGAGAGTTTTAGAATATATAAATATGTATGTATGTATTATTGTATTGTATTGTATTATTGTATGTATTTAAAAAAAAAAAAAAAGTAGAGATTTTTCATTGTAAAATGGCCTCCCATCTGTGTAGTTGTCAGAGTTCCATCACTTCAACTGAGAGTTCAGTCCCACTCTCTGAGAGACCAAGTCCGTGAGATCACAGTGAGAGCATCTACTGAGCAACTCGATTTGACCTCAAGCTGCATGCTGCACAGGTCCTCATATGACTCTCTGTCAGAGCAGGAGGAATCAGCGGCAATCTTGGAGAGGTCTCCTCGCCAAACAGTATTCAGGACTGCAAGCCTGGAGGAGAGAATGCAAATGAAGTCATCAAGTGTATCAGGTAATCAGCAGGTTCTGTAATCACAGTTGGAACTATATCTAAAGAATTATACCTCAGTTCCACATTGATCTTATTAAGCTAAGATAAATTGCTTTTCCTGTAGGAACAGATGGGACTCTGTTGGATGATGGTAACAGAGATGCAGATTTGGTTGCCCTCTATGACATACCCTCAACTGAATACATAGCTTTATCTGAGAATTCAGAAGGTAAGTACAGTGTGGCAGGGATGATAATAGATATGTTAAACAGACATTGATAAGTAATTGGTATAGACTATACTAGTTTTATTAGACCAGTGTCATATTGGATCCCAGAAGTGCCAGCTGAAATAAAACAACTAGCCAAGTAGTAGAATAGGCCTATGGAACTTATTGTACATTAAGTAAGATGTAAAATAAAACCCTCTCTAAAGGTATCTGACATAGACAATATATATTAAAGTCTGTTTTACATTGAGGAACGGAGACTTTTCATACGTAATCTATGTACTGTATTTGTTGTGTTCAGTGAGTGGAGAACTGGTGCCAACTCAAGAAGTCCCCTCAGCTGCTGTGCATTCCAGCTTCACGGTCACAGAAGGTGTGGGTTTGAGCTGTGAGCACATGGGAAGAAAACAGTCTTGTGCAACACTGTCACTTGTTGGATTAGCCACACGAGAGGACAGTGTCATAATGAGAACTACACCTTCAGTGAGATGTCTCATTCCTGTATCATCAAATGTGAAGAGTAAGTTCACACAGTAGTTAAACTGGTTGTCATTAGGGGTTAGCCTGGGCCCGTCCATACTTGACCCTACAATAAATTCCACATGCAAGTCATTATTATGGTGGCCATAACGGCTTATTAGAATGAGGCCGACCATGTACATCTGTGTTCTCTGTATCTTAATTATACTTTCAGAAAGACTAATTGCCTATGATCTCAAAAATATGCCAGCATTGATAAGAGCAATGATTATGTCAGAGGTACACGATTCTAGTAGATTGACACATTACATTCTTTGTTCTACTTGGTACCTGGTTTGCAATTCTCACGCCTAGTTGTCGTTGATGTGTTACACAATATGTTGAAATTTGCAAAATGGAAAAAATGACATGTAACAGATGCCAGTTAGCATAGCTGTGCATGTAGAATGTTAGTAAACCTCCCTCTCAGCATCTCAAGAGCCTTCTAGTCAGTAGACAGTTTGCTTTTTGTGTCTCATTTCTAGCACAGGATGACCTCTGTTACAGAAAAATGGCTAACAGTCCTAACGTTTGTGCCTTTCGCTCGGCTATTACCCTCTCTGTCTTTATAATGATAAAGGGAATGTTTCAGAAAAGTAGAATAGAGTAGAGTAAATGTAGGGTTCTGATTGTGCATTGAATATTCTCTCAGATGGAGTTTGTGCAAGTGGAAACAACTTGTCCACTGCACTACCTACAGCAGTTACGGAACTACTCAATGTCTCTGGAGATGTTAACATGCCAAACGAAGAGGACATGACAACAACATTAGCAAGAGACATCCCTTTGAGACTTTCTCATGAGAGCATTCATTTGACATCAGATTGGAGCCAGGCCAGTATTCATTCTTGTTCTAAGCCTAGAGTTAAAGATGTGTCCAGACTGTCATCCCTCATAAGGAGATCACGCACAACTGCATCAAAGGATAAAGTAGAGGGATCAACAAACGGATGCTCTGAAGATCACCTGAGCTCATACGCACACATAGAGTCTTCTATCACAATACTGTTTGAAGATTCAGATGAAGATGTCAGTGCATGTGAATGTGAATCCAAAACTGTTGCTGAAAGTGAAGCAGATTCCATTCCAGAGGTGGTGATTATTCAGAAAGCTTCCTCACTTGAGGAACTGTCAGACACAGATTTCAAAACAAATGAGGAGGACCTCCGTAGATTAGACTCTCCCAGTGCTGCAAACCAATTCGAAGGTTCTATAATGTCACCCAAAATGCCAGGTAAAGTATGTAATATAATGTCATATACAGTACCTTTATCAATTTGTTTTTGTTCTCACCCTTGCTTCTCACCCCCATCAGAAATTACACATCAGTTTGAAATAAGCAAAAATGATGAAATAAATCCATAATTTATGTATGATCATTTACATCATTTACAAGTGTTCTCTACGCAAAGCTTAGATAGGTTTGTCTCTCCATTTCAGTGGAGGCTAAAGAGTCAGATGGAACTCTGCACGTGGTGATTATTTACAAAGCTCCTTCTGAAGAAGATACCACACTTTCTGATACTGCACTTACACTAGGAATAGGAAATGTTTTTGAACCTGGATCCGCGTTAGGTAAAGTATCTTCAGCACACATTTCACCCTTCATTAGCTTAGAGAGGTGAGAGTATGAACAGGTAGTTCTTAGATAAGAGCAAGAGTTGCCTTTAGCAGGACAGGCAGCCAAGACAAAAGATGAGTGCAAGGAGCAATCTGGTGTGACTTTAGTCCAAAGCCCTGTTTTTTGAGGTCACCAAAGTACTATATGTAGGAAAAGAACAAGAAAATTTGATACAACATAGACTGAATGACAAACCAGCAGCTAAGATTAACTAAATGAGGTCTAGCAAAATTTAACTGAAAGTGAGTTTTTTGTGCCTCATTCATTTAGTGTTAGCTACTGGTTCACTATCCGATCTAGGTTGCATAAAATTTAGTTTGAACTTCTTTTCATCTTTATGTTTGCCTGGTGCACCAAACACGTTTATATTGTTTCACTTTGCAAAGTGTTTGGAATATGTTTCCTTCCTTGTGGGGAGATACATTCTGTGGACTTTAAAAATGTTATCTGATTCCCCTGCCAAAAAAATGTCAGCGGAAACCTAAGCTAATAGAGAGATCCCTGACTGTGATGTAGCAAAATGTGATATTGTGCAGAAGTACGAGGCGGTGCTAGCCTGGTTATCTTTACATGGCTTTGGTGAATGAATATTTACAGTACCCTGTAACTGTACAGAGTTGAAAGCGTACTTCGAGACAGTGTTAATGTCATCACTGATATTCCATGTGTGACTGAGATTCATTCCTATATTTCAGCTGAAGAGTCAGGCTCTACTCCACATGTGACCATCACTTACAAAGCTTCTTCTGGGGAGAATCTTCCGGAACTTAATATTGCACCAAGTGATGAAAGTGTTGGATCAGAGTCCAATCTGAAGTGGGTCCCATCAACAAATAAGAGGGGATCTGAGACAAACAAATCTCCACAGCATTCAAAGGGAGATGTTTCAGATTCTGGCTTGAATAGGGCACCCTCTACTTCGAGAGAAGAACTCTATGAAGCACAGATGAGTGTTGACATTGAAGAAAACCTTCCTGAACTACCCTCACAAAGTGAAGGGTCCTTAACCAACATGAAAAGCAAAAAGGAATGTGTTGGAACAGCCGATTCAACTGAGAAACTTAGAGCATCACCTGAGCCATCTTGTATGTCTGGTAAGACACACCTACTATACAAAGTTCCAGGTGAAAGGCTGTGGGCCTAGTGCTGATAGTAGTAGAGTTAACAACAACATTACAAGCTGCTCTGGTTTAATTTCTTCCTGTGATACATTTGTTGTGTGTAATTCAGAAAGGATGTGTATGCCTTCCATTTTAGATGTCTCTGAAAAGCCAGGCCTTATTCTGGATGTAATTGACATTCAAAAGGCTTCTTCTGAAGAGGAACTGACTGTAGTGGTGGATCATACATGCAGCAGGGACTTGGTTTCCTCTTTACTGGAGGAAGTTGTCTGCAAATGGCAACCAGGTGCAGAGAGCATAGCCTTAAACACATGTTTGGAGGCAACTACAGCCACAAGCCTGGAGATGTTTGATCCAGATGAAACAGCTACACCTGTGGCAACTGCTGAAAGGGCTCCAGCTGCAGAAAATGTTGTTGGAGCAGTGACGCCTCTAACTTCAAGAGAATCACTTCAGATATCAGGTAAAGAAGTTGATAGTCATTTCATATTATTGATGTTTTACACGGTTTAGATGCTCCGTTAACATCTCTTTCTTTACCCAATTTACCTTTCCAGTTTCAAAGTCTTGTGCCAAATGTTCTTCTAATGGTGACATTGCATTGCAAACGGGACTCTCAACCCTACAAGACAGTTCAGTCTCCATGTTAAAGTTTGCTGCAGAGTGCAAGTGTATGTGCTGTGTTACTCCATATGTGGCAACCGTGGAGAAAGTTCCCACAACCAAAATTCTCCCTGACGATACTAAATCAACGGAAGAGAATTCCCCTGAAATAGAGTCAGTTTTGGTAAAAGTGCCATCTGCCACCACTCAGGGGCCAGGGAGTGACACTGCTGTGGCACAACTGGAAACCTTAGTAGAGCGATATAGTTTCAATAGAACACCCAGTCAAGAGAACAGAGCTCAACGTGTGTCATCAGAGGACATCACAGAAGCACTGTTGGTATGTGAAGATATGTCTACAGAGAAAACATCAGGCATAACAAGGAAGGAGCCGCATGAAATGGCAGCTATCGTAGTGTCATCATATACCACATTAAGTGGACCGAACACTGCTGTGACAGTGAAGTCAAATGAGAGACTCAGATCTCCCACATTGTCACCCAAATCATCCTATATATCTGGTAAGATGTTTTGACTGATCTCAAAGATAGTAGTGACTGCAGCATGGTTACAATTATTTAGCATTTCTGAATGCTTAAAAATATTTTACTTTTAACTACTTTTATTTCAGGGAGATCAATTGAAAATTCAATGGATGGTACATTTGAGATGAAATTAACTTCATCAAAGACAAACACAGAAAGCATCCAGTCAAGTTGCTTGTTGACAGATGCTGAAGATTCAGAAATGACTCCTTATAGGGTGGTCCTCCTGAAAACCCCTAACATGGAGGAACTTCTTGAACCTGAAACATCAGAGAGAAATCCTTTGGCCACTATCAAAAGCTCTCTGGATGGTCTAACCTTATCTGATGATGTAGATAATATAAAACCATTTGATTCTGCTCTTATAGCACCACCTGTGTGTGCAGAGCCAAGAGTCACTTATATAAAGACACCTAGTCTAGAGGAAATCAGTGCAGAAGTTTCAGTTCTGAGAATCCGATCTCCAAGATGGTCTCCTTGCCATTCAAGTAGAGATATCTCTGAGAGAGCATCCACAGAGAATCTTCAGGAGTCAACTCTCAGTATGTCAACAGATGTTTGTGAAGCACCCGCTGTCGCACCATTTGAGTCAGCAGAAGAAACGGTTGCTTATATCAGGACACCCAGTCTAGAAGAAATCAGTGCAGAAGTTTCAGTTGTGGGAATCCGATCTCCAAGATTGTCTCCTTGCCATTCAAGTAGAGACATCTCTGAGAGAGCATCCACAGAGAATCTTCAGGTGTCAACCTCTGGTCTGGTGTCAGCTCACAGTGTGTCACCAGAAATCGTCACAGAAGCATTGTCGGCATGTGAAGATGTGTCCTCAGAGAAAACATCAGACACAGTTAAATGTTTATTTGACAATAATGTTGCAAGGAAGGAATCATTTGAAATGGCAGGAATCAGAACATCACCACTTCCTACATTAAGTGGTCAGAACATTGCTGCAACAGTAAAGTTAGATGAGAGACTAGCATCATCACCCAAATCATCCTGGATATCTGGTAAGAAGATTTGACTTACCTCAGAGACAGTAATAATTGTAGCATGGTCAATATATTAGGTTTTAGTCATATTTCTTTGAACTGCATTTGTTTTTGTCTTTCTACATGTTTGAATACCTCTTTGACGGTATAATTACTTTTATTTCAGGGAAAGCAAATGAAATTGGAGCTGATGGAACATTTGAGATGAAATTAACATCATCTGAGACAAACACAGACAGCGACCAGACAAGTGTCCAGACAAGTTGCATGTTGACAGATGCTAAATACTTAGAAATTACTTCTCATATGGTGGTCCCCCTGAAGGCCCCTCTCAGGGTGGAACCTCCTGACCCTGAAACAACATCAGAGAGAACCCTTTTGGCCACTACCAAAAGGTCTCTGGATGGACTAACTTTATCTGATGCTGTAGATACTGAGAAACCATGTGATTCTACTCTTATAGCACCACTTGTGTGTGCGGAGCCGAGAGTCACTTTTATAAGTACGCCCAGTCTAGAGGAAATCAGTGCTGAAGATTCAGTTGTGAGAATCCGATCTCCTAGATTGTCTCCTTGCCATTCAAGTAGAGATGTCTCTGAGAGAGCATCCACAGAGAGTCTTCAGGAGTCAACTCCTGGTATGTCATCAGATGTTTTTGAAGCACCTGTTCAGGCACCATTTGAGTCAGAAGAGGAAAGAGTTTCTTATATAAGGACACCCAGTCTAGAGGAAATCAGTGCAGAAGTTTCAGCTGTGAGAATCCGATCTCCAAGATTGTCTCCTTGCCATTCAAGTAGAGATATCTCTGAGAGAGCATCCACAGAGAATCTTCAGATGTCAACTCCCAGTATGTCATCAGATGTTTTTGAAGCACCTGTTGAGGCACCATTTGAGTCAGCGGAGGAAAGAGCTGCTTATGTAAGGACACCTAGTCTAGAGGATATCCGTGCAGAAGTCTCAGCTGTGAGAATCCGATCTCCAAGATTGTCTCCTTGCCATTCAAGTAGAGATATCTCTGAGAGAGCATCCACAGAGAATCTTCAGGAGTCAACTCCCAGTATGTTATCAGATGTTTTTGACACACTTGTTGTAGCACCATTTGAGTCAGCAGAGGAAAGAGTTTCTTACATAAGGACACCCAGTCTAGAGGAAATCAGTGCAGAAGTTTCAGAAGTGATATTGAGATCACCAAGATTGTCTCCTTGCCATTCAAGTAGAGATATCTCTGAGAGAGCATCCACAGAGAAACTTCAGGAGTCAACTCCCAGTATGTCATCAGATGTTTTTGAGACACCTGTTGTTGCACCATTTGAGTCAACAGAAGAAAGACTTGCCTATATAAGGACACCTAGTCTAGAAGAAATCAGTGCAGAAGTTTCAGCTGTGAGAATCCGATCTCCAAGATTGTCTCCTTGCCATTCAAGTAGAGATATCTCTGAGAGAGCCTCCACAGAGAATCTTCAGGTGTCAACCTCTGGTCTGGTGTCAGCTCACAGTGTGTCATTAGATGTTTTTGAAGCACCTGTTGAAGCACGATTTGAGTCAACAGAAGAAAGACTTGCCTATGTAAGGATACCCAGTCTAGAAGAAATCAATGCAGAAGTTTCAGTCGTGAGAGTGAGATCTCCAAGATCGTCTCCTTGCTACTCAAGTAGAGATGTCTCAGAGAGAGCCTCCACAGATCAGCTTCAGGTGTCAACCTCTGGTCTGGTGTCAGCTCTCAGTGTGTCACCAGAAGACGTCATGGAAGCACTGTTGGTATGTGAAGATGTGTCTTCAGAGAGAAGATCAGACACAGTTAAATGTTCAATTGACAATAATGTACCAAGGAAGGAACCATGTGAAATGGCAGGAATCATAACATCACCACTTCCTACGTTAAGTGGTGAGAACATTACTGTGACAGTGAATTTAGATGAGAGACTCAAGTCCTTAGCATCATCACCCAAATCATCCTGGATATCTGGTAAGAAGATTTGACTGACCTCAGAGACAGTAATAATTGCAGCATGGTCAATATATTAAGCTGCAATCATATTTGTTTGAACTGCATTTGTTATTGTCTGTCTGCATGTTTTAATACCTCTTTTATAACATAATTACTTTCATTTCAGGGAAAGCAAATGAAATTCCAGCTGACAGTACATTTGAGATGACAGTAGCAACATCAAAGACAAGCACAGAAGGCATCCAGTCCAGTTGCATGTTGACAGATGCCGAAGATTCAGAAATGACTCCTCATATGATGGTCTCCCTGAAGGCCCCTCTCAGGGAGGAACTTCCTGAACCTGAAACAACATCAGAGAGAACCCATTTGGGCACTACCAAAAGCTCTTTGGATGGTCTAACCTTATCTGATGCTGGAGATACTAAGAAAACATGTGATTCTGCTCTTATAGCACCACTTGTGTGTGCAGAGCCAAGAGTCGCTTATGTAAGGACACCCAGTCTGGAGGACATCAGTACAGAAGTTTCAGTTGTGAGAATCCGATCTCCAAGATTGTCTCCTTGCCACTCAAGTAGAGATATCTCTGAGAGAGCATCCACAGAGAATCTTCAGGTGTCAACTCCCAGTATGTCATCAGATGTCTTTGAACTACCTATTGTAGCACCATTTGAGTCAGCAGAGGAAAGAGTTACTTGTATAAGGACACCTAGTCTAGATGGATCTAGTGCTGAAGTTTCAGAAGTGATATTGAGATCACCAAGATTGTCTCCTCAACCAACTTTGAGTATGAAAGGAGTGACTTCAGACACAACATCTGATGTAGTTAAATGTTCAAGATATGTTAGCCTGGAGAGGAAAACATCTGAATCTTCAACAACGGAAGTATCACCATTTATTACATCAATTGGTAAGTTTATTTCTGAGATTTCTTTCATTCCTTTGTAAAATTCCAGAATCGTAAACTCTGGGGTCCTTCGACATGTAAGCAAAATGTACTGAAAGTTTTCAGTGCATCTTGCCAAAATATTACAGGAAGTGTAGGTGTTATACAATTTAGGTGTAATGTACACTTTATCTCTTAAGTTATTCAGAGTCCCATCCTTTGCATTTCATAAAACTCACATAAAACTCTGTTTTGTTACACAGGTGAAGACAAAAATGTGTCATCACAATCAAGTTCTGAAAGAATTCAGTCCAGTTATATTTCAGGAGCTGTTAACGTTCCTGAAAACATTCCTTATGTGACATTTATTCACAAACCACCTTCTGATTTGGCACTTGCTGAAAATGGTAGTTGCAGCTCAGTAGACCATGTAGACCTCTCTGACAATGATGGTTTACTTCTTGAAAAGTTACGAAGTGACATAGATGTTATAGCACCATCTGAATCAACTGAGCAAAAGATTGCATATATGAGGACACCCTGTCAAGATGAAGTCTGTCCAGAAGTTTCAGAAGTGAGGATCAGATCATCAAAATTATCTCCTCAGCATTCAAGTGGAAATGCCTCTGAGACAGCTTGTAAGGACATGCTGGCAGAGGAAACAATAATATTATCTCAAGAAAAGATTCCATTGCCAGGATTATCCCCTGTGGTTTCTGAAATTATAGGTGTCTGGTGTGGTAAGTCTTCACTTGTTTGTCCAGTTGTGCAGCTGTAAAATTATTTAGTC
>JAVQKI010097680.1:0-12867 GCA_036025975.1 Nematalosa erebi
CCCCCCCCCCCCCCCCCCCCCCCCCCATCCAAAACACAATCATCATTCATGCGGAGCATCTGATTCCGATCAGCTAGCAGAACTTCAATCCCTCGCTGATAGGAGGGACAGAAAATGGAAGCCCTCTCCACTGAAATGCCATCCTACTAGCGTAGCGGCTCACTGATGTAGAGATAAGCGATAAAGTGGGAATTTGGAGATAAAAGGGCTTTTTTTCCCCTCCAACCCCATTGCATTGCGGCCTTTGCCCTTCATTTCAGAGTCTGCAAGCACCAGGATTCAGGTGTGCATATTTTGCCTGTGAAAAGTGAAATAGATCAGTGAAAAAAACCTTGCACAGATTACGGCACACAACACGCTCTAGCAATAATTACCCAATGCATAATTGCGATCAGATGCACTTATCCATCCCTAGCTTTCAGAAATGTGTCACTTACGACTGGGCCGAGTTTTTGAGAAATAAAAGTAGTTAATTGGTGCAATACACAGAGGACATAATTATCTCTTTGAATAACTGGCAGTGCTTTAATTGCTGGTAATTGTTCCCCAAACCTTGCTCAGAAGTGCTGAACACTAGACGGTTATTATGCATCACCAGCTAATCCCACTATTCAGTTTCACTCATTAGGGCCTGTGTATCAAAGCATGGTGATAAAGGCTGCAACATGAGAGGGGACTAACACACACACACACAAACATACACACACACACACACACACACACTTACATGCATGTACGTATGCACATGATATTCACATGCAGATTGTAGGCGTGCACAGACAGCCATTCACACACACACACACACACACTCATATGCGTATACGCATGCTCATGATATTCGTATGCATACTGTATGCGTACACACACACACACACGCACATACACTCACATACTCACACAATGCTCATGTGTCTGACATACTCTTAACGACACTCTCATACACTCTTCATTTGTATTTTGCATTATTGCACATACACACTCACACACAAACAAAAATGCACTTGCACACTCCCAGACACACACTCACTCACTCTCTCTTTCTCTTTTCATTGTCTCCCTCTCTCTTTCACACACACACACACAAACACACACACACACACACACACACACACACACACACACACACACACCCTCTCTCTCACTCTCACACACACACACACACACACACACACACACACACACACACACACACACACACACACACACACACACATCTTACTCTCTCACGCACACATACACCATATGGCAAATTCATAGTCAAGCTGCAGGTCATTGCCATCCTCTCCAGTTGGTGTTAATTATTGCCACATTGCGAAGGCTGGCTTAGCCCGCCACAGAAAGCAAATACTGATTAACATTCGGCGACTTTTGTAGATTCGAGGTCTCGTCTGGAACGTGCGAACGCCTGAACTATTCTCAGCCCTTGCCCTCGCAGTCTGGCCCTCTGGCTCCTCGCCCTCAGCCAACTGGGGTGTTGAAGCCAGTCTTCCATGCTCCGCATGCCACACGCTAGGAGTTTAGGATGGATGGCTTATGCACGTACATGGTGCATGCAGACACACTTGTGTGTGTGTGTGTGTTTTAAATCATGGACGCTTTACTCTTATCATTTGCAGGTACCCAGCAGCATGCAAGGGTACGCATATCAAAGCTTTAGAGACACACATTATAAGTGTATCAAAGCATGGTGATTAAGACTGCAATATGTACACATACGCAATTTGTACATGCGCACACACACACACAGCAGTAACTGAAGCATAATATCACGTAAACTGGATTACATTCACCAATATATTTAGCATTTTTTGTATATGTATGTCTGTGTGTAAGTGAGTCTGTGTGTGTGTGTGTGTGTGTGTGTGTGTGCATACAGTAATCCCTCTCTTGTATTTATCCATATGGTCTGGCCCAGTGTGCATGTGTGTTTCTTGCACTGTGCTGATTTGCATTGAAATTCAGCCGTTGCGCTCCGCTGGGAATAGTGCAGCGAGGAAGTTTCTCTTTCTTGCTTAATTTCCCAGGTTTCAGGTTTCCCCCCCATGTCAAGTCAGAAGTCTGGGATCTCTTCCCCGCCGGAGACCCAGTCTCTCTCTGCATGGTGCCCCTCCTCTCCCTCTTCTCTTCGCACTGAGCAGGGGGAAGTCTGTAATGGTTTCCTTCCTCCACACACACCAAAGAGCCTGCCTGTCTGTCTGTCTGTCTGCTCTCTGGCCATCCCCAGGGGCGCCGCCACTGAGATGGGAGAGAGAGAAGTGCCAAGCCACTTCTTCACTTCATTGGAGAACATGTGAGTGCCACAGCCATCGCTATGGACCTGTAGGAATGCTTGAGAGACGAGCAACAAGAAACATGCCCATTTTGTGCTGTGGAAACCAGGAAAGCAGAAAAAGCAGTTAGCGTCTGTTGCCTCAGTTCCTGTTGGGTTCAATTCCCTTTCTGCTAAATATTCTTTTTTTGCAAGCATTTTTTTTTGTTGTTTGCCTTTTAGCCTTTATTGCAATAGGACAGTGAAGAGACAGGAAGTTGGAGAGACAGATGGGGTGGGATCAGGAAGTGACCGCAGGTTGGACTCAAACCTGAGCCCCCGTGGGTGGGCACCTGCCCATCTATGGTACAAGCGCTGTGGCCAGCTGTGCTGCAGGGCCCCAGAATGTATAAATATTCTTATGGTCTTTTCGCACATGTTGCTAGGAGGCAGCATAGCAGTACAGGGGAAACACAGATAGAACACAGATATTTGGGCTCTAAGGAGGAAACCAAAGAAGGCCAAACAAGGTGAAAGGAAACATAACAGTCTTCAAAAGAAAGTGCATGTTGGCAGCCTTATGATGGATTGCCTTCATGTGAATATTCTCCACAAACATACACAATGCAAATCACTTGTAGGGTGTTTGTGGAGCATGTCTTTTGGGAGCAAAATAAGGACTTCAAATACAAGATTTTTTTTTGACGGTGAATGTAAAGTTCCTAGATGGTTCATCTGATAACCTCTTTTAAGGGATCAGAGAAATGGCCCCAGTTTAAGTGCAAACACTCACCCTATGAAACTAACATGAGACTCCCTCTATTGAAACACGGGGTGCAGTGATGTGTAGAGAGATTTTGTTTCCCAAAAAAAAAAAAAAAAAAGAATCCATCTATGACAACATGCGATGCACTGTAACTCATGTGGAAGAGCACACATGGCTGCTCACATAAAAGCCACGCCACTGGGGTCTCCTGGGTAGAGTTTGTTGTTAAGGTGGAGAGTGTGATATATGGTTCATGCTGTGGCCTCCCCCCTGCAGAGCCTCAGAAGAGCAGGGGTCAGACGCTATTTCTCTTCTCATTCAGACCCTCGGTTGGTGGCCTGCCGGCATCAGGCGGATAGGACTGATAATCATCCCTGGGATTGCGAGTCGAAAATCCCACACCTCACAGCGCACACCCACAAGAGCAGGTGGCCTGTGGATTATCCTGTTCCTTCATGTTTCCCAGATACCTGGATTCCCATAAGATCAAAGATCAAAATATTTATCCAAGGTTGCCCGTATTTTATCCACATGTCATAAATTTAATTCAAAGCCCACACCATAAATCCTTAATCTAATCTCAAAAGTGAGATATAGTGCTGGTTTTCTATATAATCTCACAAGTGTGTGTTTCTAAGAGGTTCTCCCTTGTTGAATCAAATTGACAGCATGTCAGTATTTGCCCATTTAAGCCTTATCACAGATATAGAAACATTCAGCATAACATTATCCAGTGGTCTGTTTGTATAAACTCGTGTCAGCAAAATATTAATATAGCTGTCATATCTGTAGTGTCATCCCAGTTCCACACAGCCACTACGGAAGAAGTGAGTTCCTGACTTTGGAGCCTCCGGAGCTTTCTTATTCCAACCCCCATCTGAAAACCCCAGACATGCATTATGTATTTTATTATCATATGCCATTTGCTATTAGCATGCGACCAGACTATAGGCGCGCTGTGGTGCTCTGTCAGGGATGCTTTCGATGTCATCAGTGGCCTGAAATGAAGTAGAAAGCATTTGTGGGTAACGGCACAGATGTTGACACTGTGTCGTCGCGGCACTCAGCCCTGTTTACGTAAGGACAGAGGTTCCACTCGCAGGCAGGGCCTTGGCAGGCAGGTGGCTCTCAAATGGATGTTTAATGGTGAATTAGGGACGCTCACCAGGGGAACGGCGAGCGTTTTTATCCCCCCCCCCCCCTTCCCTTATCTGCACAAATCACATCTGCAATTACAGGGCGGAAAGCATCGCCTTTAATTGATCTGGCTTGCCGATTTGTTTCGATTTCTCGTTAGCTCAGTGCACACTCCCGCCCGCCCACCGCTGATAATGAATTGAGTCGTTAGGCAGGGTGTGCCTAAGCAAAAGTGACTCAAAGCGCTAGGGCGTGGCGGCGGGCACTAAAATGGCACCTTGCAGTGGGAGTGTTGGGCACCTGTCCATTAGAGGTGCTCCTGAGGCCCTCTATAGGCTGAGTGCAGCATCTGGACCCGCAGAAACAAACAGGTCTGGGATGGGGCACCAAAGGACACCAAGGGAGTTACTTAACTAGACATGCGGACAACTATCTCTGCCTCAACTTATAACTGAGAAAACCAAACAATTTAACTTGATGTCTGGTGCTTTCGAAAACTGGTTCATGTTAGTATCACTGTTAATCTATTTTCAGCTTAATAAAAATTCATAGGTCATGCGTTGTTGTTCTTGCCATGCAGTGGTCTGCAAAAACTTGTCATGGCAAGACTGCATGCACATAAAACTTCGAAAAAACCTCCTCCACATTTCAGCCTGCATATGATACAATTTCTTTGATCTGAAAGATGGTAAACACTTGTGATTCCATACACAGTACCCCCCCCACACACACCACCACCACCACCACACACACACACACACACACACACACAACTCCTTATGCCAAGGGATAAACTATACTTTGTTTACTAGTTGTGTATCAACACACTTAATAATTATTAATGAGGGACTTTAACATCTCCAAGCCTTTGGTTATTGTCTGAATAATAACCCTGTGTCTGCACCAAGAAAACGCATAATTCTTGGAGCACATCGTTATTGTATTTTATGTGTATATTTCCCGATTGCCAATTTAATGTAATTACTATAAAATAATGTAACTAAAAGTTTGATGCATTTTAATGTGATGTCTGCAAATACTCACCAAATAGCCCATGTTCAGTTAGCCAGATCATTAGTCCCTCACTACAATTACAATTACTATTTGTAAAAGTAGAGACCTTTAACTTACAAAAGGCTCTGTCTGAAATAGTGAGTAGCCTCAGTCCATTAAAACAATACCTTTGCAAAGAAAATTAGTTTTTACCGATTTATTTCATTTCAGAAGAGCAGAAGAGGCTGTTGCTGTTTCATACTGCCCCCAAGTGGCCTAATGGGGACACACACTTTATACTCGAGATACTTTATACTTCTGTTTAGTGTGACTGCCATTTGCCAGTGTCATAGCCTTTCAATCGCCTTTATATCTTGGCAAAAGCCTTTATATCTTGGCAAATTGCAAAAAGATTGCCCTTGTGTGAGAATAGAACTATAAACATGGATTTTTATTTCTACCAGATAACAGTACATTCTGCAACACCTGCTGTGCAAACTGACTAGTTTCAATGTGATTTCAGTTCTACATTTTCCTCAGATACACTGACAAAAGTTATTTTAATGAATATCGATGAGATGTGAGAATTATGCTGTTGTGTGTGTGTGTGTATGTGTGTGTGTGCAATATGAAAAGGGAGAGTGTGAGATTGTTAGTCGGCCCATGATTGCTGACCTTTGGTCCATGAGATGAGAGAGGAGAGGGAGCTCTGGCCCCCCGGTGTGCAGAGGGTGATGAGAGTGGGCACTAGTGCAGCAGGGCCCAGTCAAGCCCCCAGCCCTAAAGCGCCCCATTACAGCAGCTTTGTTCCCCAGGGCCCCAAACACCATCATGTTCCATTTCACAGTGAGACGCATCAGAATAAACGCAGAAATGAATCAGAGAGAGACACACACACAAACAGGCACCAGCGCCCTCAGCACTTCAGTCAGTGTTTCAGTCAGGATGGGCACCCAGCCAGTCCTTTGTCCTCAGGGTTCTAGGGATTGTTCCTTTAGGGGAGCTGCCTGGCTCTCTAGGGTGCCCTGCTGCCCACCCCCCCCCCCCCCAACCACCATCTTTAGCCCTGATTTACAATTCCACATACACCAGCTACTCATCTGCCAACTCCACTAGTCCTCATCCGTCCCTTCATTCGTCTCTTTTTTTCCAGTCAGGGTTATGGGTTCACCTTGGGCAGGAGCGCTTCGCCAATGATAGAGCAGGGATCAGTGTGGCGACGGGGGGAGCGTTGATAGATGCAAGATGTGTGAAAGTGTGTATATGTGTGTGTTTGCCAGTTTGTGTGTCTGAATAATATGCTAGCATTGTCCAACACCACCCCGCCCCCCCAAACACACCCTCAGCACCCCCTTTCCTCCCCATCCCCTGGACAGCCTCAAGGATGCTCATTTAAATAGATACGCACCCCGAGTTGTGCTCAAAGGCATGGCCTATCACAGAGAGGGAGGCCACGGTGGCGCGAGACAAGAGGAACGTGGGCATGGACACAGCAGCTCATGGAATAAATCAGCCTGGGGACGGAGACTCTCAGGGTGTCCTTCTCTCCACATGCTCTGAAGGCCCAGTCAACAGTAAGTGTCTGCCTTTTTCACAAATGAACAGCCATTTTGACTCGACAAGTAACAGCCAAGGAACGCTGTATAAATATGGCTAAGCACTGACCCTACAGGGTTCAACAAATCACCTTCAAAAGGACAGATATTAGAAGGGCCAACATTTACAAATATTAACTATCTACCACAAAAAAGGAATAACCCTGTTTATCAATTTTCGTTGCAAGTCTGTAGGGGATCTCATAAGTGCTAGAGGGGTACCCTAAAACTGATGACAAGGTTTACTACATTTATATCTATGGGTTTACTACAGCTGCTACTACCTACATTTCTAAAGCGCTTTATAAGATACCCAGAGTGCTTACAGTGGAAAAGGGGACCTCACTAACCACCACCAAAGGTTTGTGCTCCTACCCATGACAACAACGCTCACAGTGCAATAACAGATACTCTGAGCAGGCAATCTCAGTGAGGCTCTTCATCAAACAAGCAAGTGTATCATCAGAATGAACATCAAAGATGACTTTTTTTGAAACCGTTAATTCCTTTTTAAAATGTCCATTTGTCAATATTACCAAACTCACCTCTTTCAAGAACAGCTTAACTATATACTGTTATGTCAGGGGCGGCGGTAGCGTAGTGGTTAAGGGCCCTAGTGTGCTTGTATCCTGGAAAGTTCCCAGCTACCGTTGTGACCTTGAGCAAGGCACTTAACCCTAAGTTGCTCTAGGGGAGACTAGCACAGAACAATAGTCAATAAATGTAAATCGCTTTGGATAAAAGCGTCTGCTAAATGCATACTGCTGTCTTTTTACATTATGACACGTTAGAACACTTACATGTATACAATATAATGAGTTAACTCTGCAATTGGAGCTTCGAAGCCATTGGTAAGCATCTGGTCAAGCTTACAATATAGTACATTATTGGACTACTGACAACTCAGACTTGCATTGACATGTCACTGCTTTTAAGTTTAATTAACTCAGTTACAGCATAAACAAACTCACAGTCTCTGACCTTACAAATCACCCGTCTTGGAGTCTCCTGCAGTCTACATCTGAAACCTCCGTCTCTCGTGATATTTAATGTGATTTTATGAGCTAGCTGCATGTGTTTCAGTTCTCACAGCCTAACCAGGCTGAACAAACACCTCTATTTGACTGTAAAATACTTTATGGATACATGTAATAAAATCAATTCATATTGTGTTGTGTAGTTCAGCTCCTGTAAATAAATGAGTGAACTCATGAAGTCTTGGTGAAGTGACACCTGCCTGCCTCCCACCCAGAGACACGGCAGAACAGAGCTCCACATACATGTATGTATATTCTGCCACCTTTCCAACAAAGGCACATTTAGGTTCCATTCCGTACATTTAATAATATGACGGATGATCAGGAGATGACAGCCAGCATTTAAAAAAATATGTACATGTATATATACACACACAATACTGTACACATGGTTTGTTTGTTGTTAGTTGATCATGCAAAAGTCAGTCTTTTCTATCCTTTTCCAGTCACTTCTTAGCTACTTTTCTTTTCTTTGTGGCCTCTGTCGCTGTGCCATCCACTTCTGGCTGCTCGTTAGCGTGTCTTTTTGCTCTCTCTGTCACCGTTTCCATGGCGTCCCACACCTCATCCTCCTCCGCTCCTTCCTGTTTGACCTCCTCCACGTCCCCAGACAGGTCATCTCCAGTATGCTGAGCAGCAAAGGTAAACATCCAAACACATGCAAACACACCAAAAAAGACAAAAACATTACTGCAATATCCAATTTCACAAACTATGACAAAAGCTCTCAAAATGAGATTTTCTTTCTTTTTTTTTTTTTTTGTAGAGACAGAGTCAATCCCTAAACACAACAATGTCCACATAAAGGAAACTGCGGTGTCTGTCAATCACCAGATGGATCCTTACCTCAAGACAGCTACTGGAGAGCAGAACACAGTTCAGTCTGGACTTCAGGTACACCTGTCAAAGACGAGAGCAGAGAGAAGCTGTCACATTAAAAACATCATGGAAATAATCTCTTTACAGAGAAAAAGAAGGCAGAAATGGGAGGCAGTCTTGACAACTGACTAAAAATTTTAGATTACATCATTATCAGTGAAATTCTGAATATGTCCCATATGACACATGGACAAGGATGCATCTTATAGATGATTGATTATATTTGTGTCTAGATATATGTATACATCTATTTGCTAACTGAGTAGTTACTGAGTACAGAGTGAGACTGTGGGCCCTCACTTTAATGAATCTCAGTGAGCAGTGTCATGTGCATGAACTAAGCCATTACAAGGGAGCACTGAGCTGATTCACTGTTAAGAGTACAGCGTAAGACTACACACATATTAATGTGCTAACTTGTTGCTAAAGTGTTCACTAAATTATTACTAGTGTTTCCTAACTTGTTACTAGTGTTCCCCTCTTGTTATTAGTGTTCACTACTTGTTCACTAACTAACTTCAATTAGACTCTAGACTGTATTCTGCCTGCCTATTACATTAGGGCTCGGTGTCTGTGTGTGTTTGCACAGACCTTGTGCTGCAGCTTGCGGTCCTCGAGGTTGTGCACCCTGAGGAAGCGGTCCAGGCCACAGGAGGCCACTAGGGGGAGCTTTGGGTGACACTGCAGCCCCCGTACAGCCCCTGCCAGACCCTTCAGACACCCACGCACCAGGCCTACGGCAAACAGATACCACACTACAATGTCATGGCAATTCTCTCACTCTCTCTTACACATACACATACACACACACACACACACATACCAAAGACAGTATAAATGCAGTAAATGGTGACACATTAAGGTGCCACACAGTTCTATGTAATTTCACTGTGAACATCTCACAACAAGGAATGTTTAAGCGGAGTACAAGAAAGAAAAAAAAGATTTAGAGTTGATGGAAAATAAATTAAACTATCTGGACAATGGAAGCTAAAAATCTTCACTGTTTACAAAACCAAAACAAACACAACAAATGATACTCAGACTAGTGTTGATATATCACCTTTCCGCAGGTCTAAGACAGCCAGCTGTCCCTGTGTGTTCCCCACCACCACAGAGTCTCCACTAGCTGGCACAGAGAGAGCGGTCAGCGGATACTCCCCAAACTCCACCTCCAGCACCGGGCGCCTCTGAGGGGTTGATGGGTCATAAATCCGCACCTACCAGCCAAGTAGCAGAGAGAGAGCCTGGATGAGAGACTGATACCAACATAGATAAACACGTGACACCACACACACACACACACACACACACACACACACACACACACACACACACACACACACTTCTCTCTTTATGTTTGTGTGAGCTGTCAATAGGTGCTCTTGCAGATGTGTCATTGCAGGAAAAGACAAACAATTTTCATAACCCAATTCAACAGGGCGGTCCTTCTAAAGACGGTGCAGTTACTAGCTCTAGGGATGCCCTGGTCCAACTTCTCCAATCCTTTCATTAACAACTGGATTTGGGTATTGGTAAATTCATTACAAAAAAAAATCATTACATCAGTGTTACACTAAGCATTCAAGAACTTGTTGGTGAAGAAAATATGACATATCTCCAAACTGACAACTCTTTGGTGTACCGGTACTCAACAGGTGGACCCCAGTCCAGATACAGACCCAAATGCGGTTTAATCTGCACCCAGACCTCTCCCATCCTGTTTTAATAATCTGCATTCTAGTTATTGGTCATCTGCTGTATCTCACAAAAGTGGGTACACCCCTGACATCTTGGCAATATTCTGTTATATCTTTTCATGGGCAACACTATAGAAATTAAACTTTGATACAACTTAAAGTATAGATTTATTGTCCTCTGAAAATAACTCAACATACAGCCATTAACTTCTAAACAGGTGGCAAGACAAGTAAGTACACCTTACAGTGAGCGTGTCCTAATCGTGCCCAAATTGTCAATATTTTGTGTGAGCACCATTATTATGCACTGCCTTTACCCCCATGGGCTTGAAATTTACCAGAGCCGCACAGGTTTCTACACAATATTTTCAAATGACATGATTATATTATACTGTATATTGTCAATGGCAATTGCAAACCATGCATGTGGTTTTTCAGGTTGTGCAAAAGTCATATATAGATTTTCCATAAGCCTGCACCCATTAGATACCCATCAAATCCGAAGTAGCTTTTCAAAAAAACTGAGAAAATGTATTATTGTGCAGACCCTCTCGACTTATATTGGTGTTGTAGAGTCTTCTGGCAAACTACTGATACATCACATCCTGCATGGTTGTATGTAACTATACAACAACAAAATGCAATTAATAGTTGAACTGACAATCGATAGAGCTGCTTTATGACACCTTTTAGGTTAATGACGCTATTTTAGCTTTTGGAAAATAAAAAAAAATCTTAAAAACAAGAGTTGGCGATGGATTTGACATACCTGATGATGCCCTGTGCATGTAACAATTTTCTCTGAGTCTGGGAGGAAGGCCATATCTCTGACCCAAATTGGCACTCGCAAGTCCAACCAGTCATTTTTCACCTGCCAACCAAGTCAACACAAACACTACATCATGACAAGATCAGCCAGCACCAACAATTCACACTGACCAATGTCCCATGCCTGCTCAAAGTCTCCGTATATAAAGCACTTACATTTTTAGCTGTAAAAACAGCCTTCTCTGGTCTCTCCAGGTCCCAAACTTTCAGTGGGTTTTCCTTTCCTCCTGTGGCTACACGCGTGCGCTGAGATTTGTTCTGTCGCATTCGGCACACGCCACTGCCTGCGTTGATCTCAACCTGACCACAGGCCAACCAACATAGATGCAGTCAAGCCACACAACATTCACAAAAATAAAACATAAATACAGTTTGCCGTTTCACAATAAGGGTGCAACACACTTACTGTGTCTGTGCTCCCCTCCTTCCAGACCTTTATCAGGCCCGACTCCACACAGGTCACCAGGGCACTGGCACAAACAACAACCACAAATGACCATGAAATAAAGAAACCATAACTATCATTAAGTGACCCGTTTCAAGGCATCATACCCATTGTGACAGCCCATCTGAAATACTCTAGATGGTGTAGTACTAAGTATGTGCACAACTCATAACTAACCTGTCAGTAACAGCCAAGCCTGTGAATTTGCCCTGGGTGTAATCCCCACATTCCTTACTCTCTGTGAAAATGCCCTTTTCTGTGCTGAATGTTTTCACCATACCATTGGCACAGCCTACTAGTACCTAGGGGAAGACAATACACACAACATGTCAAACAAATTAACTTTAAACAAAAAACACTGTGAGCATGCCCGCCAGAAAACATTACTTGTTATTAATGGTGAGAATACAGTGCTCTTCACCTCTGACTCCTGTGGATCACCCCATTCGAGAGCACACACTTCCTGGTCTCGACTCAGGCAACTCATCTCACAGAAGTTGTAAGCTTGCTTCTTTGATAAACTTACACCTTTAAACAAACACACAAAATTTGAGAAGTGCACTTCGCAAACTTAATCATTTAAAGATTGACTACTGTCACGAACTCAACTTCAAGGTAGCACTGGCTGGCTATCTCGTTGACAACCCACGTGTTTCTATAAGAGGCACATCATAAATCTTCACAGTGCAACAAGATAATCTGCAACACACTGATAGCCTACCCTTCAGTATTCCTGTTTCCGAGCCAACCCATATTGAACAATCTTGGCTTTGAGAGACCATTTCAACGGATGTTTCCTTGCCTTACGAAGGAATGCTACAAAACACACACAGCGCCACACCACAACACGCTGTGTGCGGCCTACGACAATGACGTAACTTCCGTAAATCAGCAATTTTTGTCGAAATAAAAGTCGTAGGTAGTTCTTCAGCGAAAACATGGTTATGTCTTAGCCCAGAAACCAAGCTGAAGAAAGAACACTCAAATGTCTTTCTTATGAGAAAAACATCATTATTATAACCTATTGTTTATTTATTAGGCCTACTTTGTGCAGAACTCCAACCCAGGCATGGAAGAAGCCGGTAGGCTATTCAGTGGCACAGATTAGTTTCAGTGGCATATAACAACATACGTGCTCTCTCTGATAAGGATAGAAAGTATTGTCTGTTTATGACTTTGCCTAAAACTTTTGCATTAGATCAACCATGAAGCTGAACTAGCAAATGCAATCTCTGTCTT
>JAVQKI010097681.1:0-11485 GCA_036025975.1 Nematalosa erebi
AAATTAAATGTATACTGTAGCTTTGGTGAGATGAAAAAATGTGTTAGACAAATTAATTACAGTGAAAAAAAAAAAAAAGCATAACTCTGGTTTCAATAGATAGATAGGCTCCTGTAACATACACAAGGGCCTACTATAGACACCGTTGGTTGAAGCTGACACATCATGTTCATGTTCTTGGAAAATCGGAGTGCACAAAGATTCCACCACATTTCTGAAAACCGAACACACATTTATATTGCCAGTCAAAAGATACTGAACACTACATTTAGGACTTGATATTCACTCAGTTCATTCATATACTGCCCTGTACATAGGCTACCATGAAATGAAATGAACAATCAGGAATGTGCAAAGTAAGCTTCTGCCATAAAATTCTAATTGTTATTTTTTAAGCAATATGCTTAATCTGGAAATGTTTGATTTTTAATGACTAATGGCTTGGCTTTTAATGTTTCATCTATTAGATTACCCAAATGGGTAATTCTTGTGAAATGTGGATTGTATTAAGAGACACTTAGAAAGTGGAAAGTCCTTTGGGCAAATAATAGGTCAAAAACTGCTGCCTAATAAACAGAAAGATGCAGTATGTACACAAAACAGTGAATTCCTGGACATAAAACCTTGAAACTGGCAATGGGAAGCAAAGCAAGGCTATGTGAAAAATTATTTCAATCATTAAGCCTAGCTAGAAAAAAATAAATAATATTAAGTATGGTAGTTACAGACACTGCCCTTGTTGTGCTGGCCAGAATGCTAATGTCCTCAAACATAACAAACCCTGTCAGAATCATTTGAAGTATGAGGAATGCAAAGAGAAGTAATGACATGATCTGCATAATCACTTAACCTTAGGATCACTGAGTTGAATTGGGATCCACAGACAGAAAAGTCAATATAGCCTGCAAGTTCAGAGAATCTGTGGACACTTCTCCTCTCCTCTGCCTAAACTTTCAAGTAGTAAGTTAAATGCTTTTGACAACAAAATTAGTGTCTTTCTCTGATAGATTCTTTTCATTAGATAAGGAAGGAATCAAAGCACTATTTGCTCATGCCACGATTATTTATTAGGAAAAACAACGTTTTGGCTTGTAGCCTTTCTCAAGTGTGACCAGCACCCTGCAGATCTTACTCAGTGTGTGTCAGCTTCCGTCCATAAAAAAAAAAACATTTCAATAAAAGCCATTATGTCCCTCTCTTGATTCCAGTAATGGTTTAAAATCAACACAATTCCAAGTGTTCAGACTTTTAACTGGCAATGTATATTTCTCATTGTCATTCACTGTCAACTACCATTATTGGTTTAAGAAAACACATATCCAGTGGAGAATGAGAGCAGTCTGTTTAAACAGGAACTGCTTAGACATAATTAAGCATAAATTAATAAATTCATTGTCTGTCAGGAGAATAAACTCCGTTATTACAGTATTGTAGGGGACAGTGGATTGACATAGTAAAAATGTAACAGGTCAGAGAGCCTTCACAATATAAGCAGGCAATAGCATAGCTAAAACAGAGCATCTACAGTACAATGACCCTTAGCCTAGCTCTACTGAGGGACTACCCTGCATGCAAGAGAGGAAGGGAAAGGGACTTGGTGTCACCTGTTCCTCCTCCTGTCTCTGCCTCATTAAGCAGACTATCATGCAAGCCATGGGGCATGCTCTGGGGACATTCCCAGGCACTGGGCGAGGGTCTAGCGCAAGCTAAGGGCCAAGAGCCCACACTCCAACTGTAGCGTAGCACTGTCGACGGGCGCGGGGACAAGAAGCTACTCAAACTCAGCATTAGCAAGGAATTTAGCTAGTGCGGGACTTATTCGAGTAAAAAAAACACGGAGGGCAGGATTCAAGCAGGACTCAGAAAGAAGTGGAAAGACTACCGACCAGCCAGCTCCTTCTCCTTACTCCGTCTTTTTTTCTCCAGACGCTTTTGACGTTTCTCCTCGCGCCGTTTCGCCTCCTCGGCTTCCTGGTGCCGGCGGCACTTGTGGAAGTTCTCCACCACCACCCCCACAAACATGTTCAGCACGAAGAAGGCAACAATCAGCAGGAAAGAGATGAAGTACAGCAGCATCCAGGGGTTGTAGTTCATTACGGGCTGGACACATGGACACACACACACACACACACACACACACACAAACAAACACACACACACACACACACACACACACACACACACACACACACACAATGAGGAAAAAAGATTGGGTCCATACATTTTCTACATGTTAATAAAAATACATAATAGATTCTAACTGATATACAGTAGAATGTCCCTAGGCATTAAATTTGTTAAAAGATTTATGGACTATGTAGGACTACTGCAAACTACGCTATCGACAGTCATGTGCACACAACACCTGACCCCTTTCTCTAGTCTAAAGAAAGTAATATGAACAGCCCATCTCAATGAACTACTTTTTACATACAAATCATAAGCAAAAGCTAGTCATGACTGGCTATGAGAGATTGGATAAAACCATTAGTGTCATTCATTTTGCTCCCAATCTGACGAGGGGATATATGACCCTTCCAATAAGATTTATTCTGTCTTTAGACCACTCGAGTACACACTGAGGTTGCCAATTTCCTGCATCATACACTGCAATCTTGGTTGAAATATGGTGAAATAACACAGAAAGGTTATTGTCAGAGGTGTTGGAAATATGACTGAATTAAATTTAAACAGGAAGAAGCTGTCTCTTCAGAGTTCGAGTCAGGTTACTGTGTGAAAAATGGGCAGTAAGTTATGTAGGAGCAGCCCCACTGAAAGCCATTTGCTAAAGGCCACAGCCAAACACATGGACTTCCATTTCTGTGCCCTGTACATTTCATGACCCCCAGTCTGTGCCCATCATCTGCATCAGCAGAGCCATAGCTGGCTGACCTTTCCACCCCATACAAACACATCAACTGAATCAACTATCTCATTACACCATTTACAGATGATATGAACAAGTCATGTATGTAATTACCTGTTGATCCACCCCTACAGCATCCAGTCCATCATACATGATGTCCACCCAGCCATCCTTAGAGGCCAGGACGAATAGAGACATCAGGGCCTGGGAGAGAGAGGGCATGTTAGGACAGACACTCACTCACAAAGAGAAGCCATACGTCACCACTAAACATCAAACACATGAGCACTGCTGGAAAATAAACACATTTCTGTTTAGAGTTGAAAGTCACGATTTCATATGCTTTTTAGCTGCTGTAAAATGTTGGTTGCCAGTCTCTGCTCCTTTAGTGAAAAAGTATATCTATTCAATTCTGGCCAGTTTATTTTTATTTTGTAATTCAGTCAAAGACACAGAAAGAATGCTAAAACCATAATTTTTCACAGCTCCATGTTCTGTTGCACAATACTGTCAATATTAACCACTTAACTGGAGTCTATTCAGATCTCACCTGTCCAAGGTTGTCAAAGTTGTACTTGTGTCGGACCCACTTATAGTTGGCAAGGTGGCAGTCAGATCTGTTGGTGATGTTCCTTGTGTCTTCACCAATGCACACAAAGAATTTTCCTTTGAACAGCTGTGAATGATTAAGAATGGTTCAGGACCGGTTCATAAAGGTCATTGTCATGTTTTCAGTTACAACACAGGTCAGCTTTGCCCTTTTAGACTACTGAAACTGAATGCCTTCCTTTTCCCTTTAATCGAGTGTGATTCCACCTGCCTTCCATGGGCTTTCAGGAGTGGTAGAAACTCAGGCATGATTTATAGCAAGGCATACATCATAGTATAGGCTCAGCACTCCTAAGTGAAAGTAACCCTGCAGTTTAGATCCCTCTTGAGACTCAAGTATTCCCAAAGTGGTGCTTATTCTTGTTCTAAAACAGATAGAGCCTGCCCTTGACTCTAACTGGCTGGAGCACCCAACCCTACACATTGACTAACACTTGTTCTATATAACTGTGCCATGAAAAACAGACTTGCTGTGTCTTTTCCTTACTTGGCGACCATTCAGCTAGAAGAAATATATTTCCTTGTGGAAGAATTTCTGAGTAGGTCCTTACAGGGGAACGTGGGGAGTTGTTCTGGCACAACGCAAGGCCTCTTGGGCCTTATTGCTTAATCAGAATTCAGCATTCTACAAGCTAAAAAATAACTTAGGGTTATCGATGTCCACATTTGACGCATCATCTGTCTTAGTCATATAAGGACACCATGCCTGCGTGGTCGCACCTGAACACCAAGGATTCCAAAGATGATGAAGAAGGCACAGCAGATGACCACAATATTCCCGATGGGCTTGAGAGATGACATCAGTGTCTCCACCACTAGCTTGAGGCCCGGAGCTCGGCTGATCACTCTGCACCAGGAGACAAAACAGACATTGTACAGAGCCTTGGACGCAGACTGTGCCCTGCTCCTGGGCTGACTATGGCTGCTGCAAAACTGAACCAGAAGTGCATGGCATTTAGATGTGTTCTTGCACACAGCATCTGTACCAGTGATATAAGTTCAGCCTTAACTATACCATCGTAAGATTTCAGGACTGAGAATTGAACCTGTACATGTGAGAAATTGTATTTGTATCAAACAAAGTTTCATTAGAGCATTTATAGACACTTTTATTCCAAACAGACAGAGCAACAGCAAGCCAGTAACATTGTGAGCACCTCTCTGTGCCCAACCACATGCCCCACGCCCATACAGAGCCTCACAGAGGCACAATGAAAACCTTACATTACGTCTGACTCCACAGGAACAGTAGCACACACACACTAACTGCAACATTACAAATGGCTCCAGGCCTTCGATCCTCAAACTAGTCTCTGACTTTACTGTAGACTGTAGGTCTATTTACTGTATGTGTGAACAGAGGAAAAACGGCACAATCCAGTACAATTCCACTGCAAAGCATTAGCTTTAAAAGAGCCATGCTGCATGATTGACAATTCTCTACTAGAATGGAGGTTTTATTGGATTTGTGCTGATTTGGAGGCTGTCCTATTGTATAATTAGCAAGCTAATTACAGGGAAATAGACCATTGTAATTAACCCTGTAAACCCATTGAACCACCACTGTGTTGGACCATGTTTCTCCCATAGAAACGAATTCCCCTCCTCACAGCAGAACACAGTATTACATATTTCTGTCATGTCTAGCAGACAAGTTTCTAGACTGTGAGTTCCTATATATGCTCAGCCTTTGTCCTCTTCTTTGCCATACTACTGGGTCTGTCAATGTATGAGACTATGGATGGGGCATAAGGAGGCAAATATAAAGAACCAAACAGAAAATGCATGAGGCTTTAAGGGACAGAATCGCTATTGTTTGACATTGTTACACTGGTGAGACAGCTTTACTGCTAGACATCCTCTTTATATCCACCTGTGATTGCAAAAGGTTCTCGATGTGTGCATTGGCACAATATAGGCAGCTGGTATAAGTGAAATTCACCAGGGCCTGATCCAATCCTATGCTATTCTGACCTACAACAAAAAGCAATGATTCCAATTCTGTGATGACTCTAGCATTAGGAAGACATCTGCTCAGCACTGGGAGCTGAGCTTCACACTGTAAGACCATAGCTTAGCCAATAGGGGGCAGTAATACTGAGGGATTGGTGTGTAGTTGCTCTTAATGTGCTATCTGTGCATGACTTCTTGTGTGTTCTACTTGGCAAAATGTATTATTAATACCTTTGTGCAAGTGTCTGTCAGTGAGAGAGAGAGAGAGGGGGGGAGAGAAAGAGATGTGATTGTGAGTCTTTAGCATTTCTTTAAAATGGTTATTAATAAGATTAGAGCTACTGTACTGTATATGCTATAGGAACAGTTTCTGTCACCATAAAACGTGCCCTGCATGTTTAAAAGATTCATCACTATTATCCTCTACAAGCATAGGAACATGGCTCCCTGGACTACAGTCAGACAGGCTGCCAACTTATTCAGAGTGTGACTCACAAAATGTGCTCATGCTCACACGCCATACTCTGCATTTCTCTGGGACTCCCAATATACACACAAGAAAATCTTGCTCTCTAACTGCAGAGGCTGCTGTATGCGGAGGTTAGTACTACCACTACAATCTTAATCGGAATCCAACACTATAAATAATCAATTTAGCCCTGAGACATCATTTCCAGGATCTAATGAAAAGGAAAATACATATTTTCAGCCATGCACCATATGCTGGTAAAGTGTGATCCCTAGTGGGTAGCTGGTTTATTTAAGTAGTGACTTTATTTAGGTATAAAGATAAATATATGACAGAAAGATATAGCCACTAAGGGAGCCCGGCCATAACGATTAAATATTTGATCTTTTGTACAGTATAACCAAAGCTTTCATCGCATGTGGCGCCAATGTTATCAACTTTGCTAACGATTTTTTTTCTTCCTGGAGAGATCCCCAACTGGGAGCGTCTGAAGTTCTGAGGTCTGCCCATGAAAAACCCTTAATCACGGGCACTTCAATATAAATGATAACTTAAGATTGTGAGTTTTTATTTTCTTTGCTTCTGTCAGTTGATAGGGGTATGCTTTACACTGTTCTCACTATTTCAATCTTACCCCCTAACATGGAGGAAAGTCATCTTGCAATAAGAAAGTGTTGTGCACCCACAGAGGTTTGAGCATTGAGATCATTACATACAAACATCGCACACTTATTTCAATTCAAACCCAGCTGTAACTGCTCACCTTCTTCTCTACTTCCTCCTACATTCACTACTAGGTTAAGCCTCATATAAATAGTCAGAATGAGCCCCCTGACTGACAGCTGCACATATGATGTAACAAGAAAAAATCCTGGGAATGAATATTTTTAAAATATTTTTCCCGGGGTAGTATGACCATCCTACTTGTACCAGGTTTAGTCCAACCTTTGTTGACTATTTAAAATCTGCCTACTGCCTGTATCTAGCAACACAGTGTTAGAGACTTTCATGGACACTGGCGAAAGAAACTAAATACCTTCCCACCAACCTGAAAACCTGAGGATGTAGGCTCTGGATCTTCACTAGCATGACTACCATTACCTGAATGCAGTTATATTCCAAAGATATCAGGAGATTTTATGGTATCAGATTAGTAAGCCTAACAGCTGAGCAAATAACATTGGCCCCTGCTAACTGCTTTGTGTGAACCACTGTCAACAACAAGTAAGAGTTAAGTGTGCGGGAACCCTCTAGACGCGATAGTAAAAAAAGATGCTGAAAACAGCAATTACATTAATAATTCAAATGTTTTTGGACAACATTAATTAAGTCCATGCGGAGAGGTAATAAGTACAAGTAAGATATTTAGATCTTGGCAAAAGTGTCAAGGGTAGAGGGCAAAAAAGGCAAGCATTAAGGAACATCAATAAGTAGATATGCCAAATATACAATATGACATAGTGCCAATAATTACAGGTCTGTGAAACCACAGCTCATTGTGGGGGTCAGGAAGGTGATAAATGGAGCCCTAACATACTCTTTATCATTCACTCCTAAACTCTATATTTCATTCTGTCAGCACATACACATTATCATAATCACACACACACACACACACCTCTACCCTGTCCATGCATACAGTAACTAGATTAATATCACCACACAGTGGTACATGACACTTAAACACACACACAAGGCTCTTTGGAAGCTTTTGGGGTCAAGCCCACAACAAACACAGATCAACAGAAGCATGAGATAGAGAACGCACAAGTGAAAGTGTTTACACCCATGCACCCTGTGGGCTCTAGAGGACGGGGCTGTGAGTGGCATTAATTCACATTCACGACCCACCTCAGCAGCACCTCCTTTGCTCAACACAACTGGGCTGGAGTTGTCTCGCTGTTTTATAGCTTTGCATCTGTCCCTTTCCATTTTTCAGTCCAAAATAATGGCCATTTTTCAGCCATGGTACTCAATGATATATACTGTGTCATGCAGTTTGTTGAACCTCCAGAGGCAGGAGGGGTTGTGCCATTTGGTTTACTCTGAGCGCCGTCTCCTTCTAAGCTGGGGAAAGGGAGCCAACGCTGCCTCATGTTTAATTCACAATGCTTTGCTTCTCCTGGGCGGTGCTCCTTGCCAGGGATGCGGTGAACTAAAACAATAGCCCTGACACACGAGGCTGAACCATCAAGCATTGGCATGATAGCAGCGACTCAGACTGGGGCTGCTTGTCTTCACACCTCACTGAGCTGGCGCAGGGCAACATTGTTGGATTCTTTCTGCAATGACGGATTCTGATAAGGATTGTTAATAGAATGATTCTGCACTGATGAAATAATCAAAACACTAGTAACATGCCTAATAATATGATCAAGTATTTCTGAACAGCAGAAAATGATATTTCATTTATATCAAATGATTTTACTTATTTTGTGCTTGTGGAAATAACTACATCACTGTCATAACTGTACTGCTGGAGTATTGCAATGTTCAGCCATTCACTGGTATTACCATCACAGCTTTTCTCCCACTTCATCTGTGCATGCGGATCAGTGGCCTTGTCCATGTGGCACCCAATGAGATCAGTGGGCAGCAGATATTCATTTGAAAATGATCAGGATGGACAATGATGCTCCCTCTAAACATACCTCGGCTCATTCAGCATTAACATAATCAACTGCAGCCACTGGTTTCCAGAAGTTCCTAAATCTGTCTGTATGTCTGTCATTGAGTTGTTGCTCATCTGTCTGTCATTGGGCAAAGCTGGCTCTTTATTAGATACATGATTCTGATGGAGACAGAATAGATAGCATCTATAATATTGGAATTGGTGATAACTGGTTGCTGTTCGGGGACATTAAGCTATGTTACGTTTTTTCATATTTTGCATTTTAGAGTGTCCCCAAAGGTTGACCTGACCCGACACTGCAGAGGCATGTTAAAAACTGGCCAATAGAATCCAAATTTAAGAGTAATCCAGAAGCAATTACTGAAGGTAAGATGTTGTACTGTATTTCATTGGTCATTTACCTATATGAGTTCATATTGCTAACATGACATCATCTAATTTCAAACATTTGTAAAACATTCTGCTTGTAAGTTTCACATTACATCTCATGGCATACATTTGCAGGCACAATGCAATGAGCCTTGATGTAACAGCCTTCAGTGCAGACACTTAGATGAATGCTCTGGAGCTTATGACAAATCCGTAAACATGAGTGTCCACATGTGCCTAAGCTCATCTTTGTATCATCTGTATCAACTGATTTGTGTCCCTGTCACTATGATGTAGATGTTATAATATAGAGTTAGTGAGCGGGACAGACAGTACCTGAGTGGACGGAGAGTCCTTAGCAGCCTCAAGACCCGCAACATCCCCAAGATCTTGGTCCCACTGTTGGAGATCAAGGTCACAAGAATGTCGATGATGGAGATCATCACCAGCAATCCATCTAGAATGTTCCATGTGCTCTTCAGGTAGGTTTTTTCTCCAAAGCAGAAGCCCAGTGCTGCAACCTAAACACAACAAATAAGCCACATGTCACTCATGTTATAATGAATCTGCTACTGTCAAAAGGCTTACAAAGAAATGACTAAATATGACACCCAACGGCAATGCACTAAACATGGGTATTTCAGTGTCTTTTCCTGCTCCGAATATAGCACATACTTCAATGATTAGTCATATTTTCTTGCAGTTACAAGAGAAAATACCTACTTTTGTCATATTTTTAAGCTGATTTTCATACATATTTTGGAAGGAAATCTGTTTCAGAAATATTTGAGAGGAACAGAGAATAACATGGCCCTAATGATGTTTCTACTTGTCCCAAATACATCAAACACAAATGATCAAACCTCAATGGAACAAAGGCATGTCATATGGAGAGAAAGCCAGAGACTGTGTGCCCCTCTCTGTGCCTCCCAGGCTGAGAACACATTTTGCCCCTTTATTTTGTCAGTCTCCGTTAATTAACCTCCTGTGAGTATCATTATTCTCAGCCATGATTTCCATTTGAAGATTTTCCGAGTAGGTGTGACCTGGCATAAAGCAGGAATTTGGCTCTAGACCTTCCAGACTAATGTTGGTGAACTTTCCTGTCTAAACACAAAGCCCTTTGCGTGTGTCTCCATTTCAAAGGCCATCTTAGCATTATTGTTTAATTCACTTCAACGGCTAAACTTTATGGGGAGAGATGATACAACGGTATAAATACATATTCAGCTTTAGATTATTCTAGACCTACACAGGAGAATAGCTCTATAAAGCAGTCAGCTTGTGTTTTATTCGAGTACTGAATCACGGCTTGTCCAAAACAGCAGCGAGATCCTGAGGTGGCCCACATTTGGGCCCTAACCAAGATGAACTGTTTCTGTTAACTTGCTGTCACTATGACCTCATCACACCCACCAGGACAAATACCACTTCTGTCACCTACCTTTATTGTCATCTCGGTCACGAAGATGGCAGTGAATATGTAGTTAGACAGCTTGAGGAAAATACGCTCCTGCAAACAGGCGGGGAAGAGAAGGCAGAGTAAGTGTTTAGCGAGGGCCAGGCCAAAACTAGAACCCATTTTGTTGTTTCCTGTATGTGTATAGGACTGTTGGTTTGCATTTCAATTCATGCTTGTGTTTTAGTTGTGCTCTTAAAATTCTGTCCCCTCTCCTGCATTTTACACAAGGCTAATATATTCCTACTGCCACATAGTCTGTTTATTCTGTCTTAGAGATTCTGACAGTAATAAGCATTCTCAGCAGCAATGAACATTGTCAGGTTCTTGTGTGTTTATACATTCCTCAAACCACAGTAACCTTAAATCTTTGGAGAGACTCTAATCCACTTCAGACTCGGGAGCGTCTGACTGCAATGGGTGCACATTTCCATAAGACTCATGCAAGTTTCACCTTTTGTGTTTTCAGCTCGAGAAAAGCATGAGCAGAGCAATGCACACATCAGTCTGCTGCTTATTTGTACTTCTTCTCTTCCTCCTCTACACTTGTGTGAGCTACAGGACCCCTGGGTCTGTCTTTCCCATGACCTTGCAAGGCTCACACTGTCATGGTGCTCTCACTCACTCATTCACTTTCTCTGTTTCTCTTTCTCTCTCTCTCTCTCTCTCTCTCTCTCTCTCTCTCTCTCTCTCTCATGGGAACCATCTGAGGAATGGTGACTTCACAGAGAGAGAGCATATGATATTTCAGATATTCTGGCTCACTGGTCTCAGTTCATACACATGTACACTCCAACATGTCTCTCACAGACAAGACAAAGCTGTGCCTGTCGCCTCCCTGTAGACGCCCATCTACCTCCTCATCTGCTGCGCCTGGCTACTACTCCACCTCTCATTAGCTCTCTGAGCAGGCTTCTGGAGAACAGAGCCCAGTCATAGCGGGGGACTCAGGTGGGAAATCTCGATTTGCCTGTTGATATCCAAATGAAAAGATTTCTATGCATGAAATATGAATAGCCCCTCTGGGTTAGTGTTAGCTGACATACTTCTTTTTTCTTCGCAGAAAAGATAACACTTGCCACTAAACCACAGGGGATGCTTGAACATTTCTTGATCTTGTTGATCAAG